>SNQJ01S0019013.1:136799-173610 GCA_010110895.2 Picea sitchensis | reverse complement strand
GAAAGACCAGAGTGCCCAAACAATTGAAAGAGGCCAGTGTGCATAGGAAATGTAATTTTAATATCATTATTAATAATAAATACATCATTGGATGCTAGACGAACAAGGAAAAGAGTTATAGGGGGTTATGATTCCACAAGAGAAGGGGATTGAGGGGCTAAGTATTTATTTTATATTTTAATGATGCATTTATATTTTAATGGAGAATAACATTTACATGAGCTTCTTGGGAAGGCCAAGTGGTCCCTTAATTCCAAGAATTACATAAAACCATCTTTGGTATGTTGTGGGGGTTGGTTATTCTTCACCCATTCATTCACTTCATCAATGTTCATTGTTCATTGTACACACTTTCATGCACTTCTCTCTCTCCACTCATTCTTTCACCCACTCATCGTCCCTCATTCATGTTTTGGCTTCAGAAATGAAAACAAATTGTTGGAGAGGAGCCATGATTTGGTTGGTTGTAAATATTGTCGATGTATTCTAACCATGAATTAAGGCCTGCATGTCTGAGATGCTTTGTCCTGTCTTCAATTTTTCTCACAATTGCGAATAATGAGAGTCCCGACATGGAGATTCTCAACTAAATGCACTGGAGCCCTAGAAGGAGATGGCAAACTTGAGGGACTACGTCAGAAAAAAGGGGTTCCATTCTCTTGGGTTATGCAAGATGGGTAGAAGAGAGTTGTTGTACTTTGGATTGTTGTGGGTGTTAAAACTCCCGTGAGAGATTGAGTGTTGAAAGGTTTAGGAAGCGAAGTGACACTCTGGAACCATCCTTGTGGATTCATAGCCCTAGCTCAGGGGTGACATTGTTGTTGAGACTTGGAACAATAACATCTATGATTGGGTGGAACTTCCTTGGTCTGCATTTAATTGGTGATTCGTTCCAGGAAAGATAAGTGTTCCTTGACATTGTTTTATTTACCTGTTTATTTATTTCACTGTGTATTTATTTATCTATGAAATTCATATCTATAATATGCATGTTTACTGGTAATTGATGTGAGTGACATATATCTCATTTATTTATATTTTAGCATGAATATTTAACTCTATATGTGAATATTTCACACATCTTCATTCATTAAAATTTGATCAGAATTTGAAAGAAGTCCAAAGACGGTCTTGAATTAGCATAGCCCTTCCTAAGGGTAGCTGGGTACATTACACCATACTAGGAATAAAAAATGTTATCCATATAGAACTAATTAATTTTAGAGAAGATACAAAAAAATGACCAGACCCAATATCTTTGCACTAGACATTTAATTTTATTGTAAGAAAAGGTTTCAACTTTATCCCACCTCTGATAAGGTTGAATGATCTATCAATCTTCGAATCAAAATACCAAGTATAAACAAAATATGAGAAATCTTAAATTGTTTTCAATGGGTACATAAATGTTTTCCTAGTACTCGCTTATGTAACAATATAATAATATAATAATATCTATAATAAAATATGTGTTATCTTTCTCACAACTTGTTTCAAAATGATGAAAATGATAAAAATAAAGGTGCTTATATATTGTAATTAGAGTCTTGTATATATTTTTATCTTTTTAAATATTTTTAAATATTTTTCATGTCTTTCTTATGATTTATTGATTTAAAAAAACTAAAAAAATTAATTACACAAACTTTACTAAAAAATAAATATTTTATTGTAAAGAATTTTGTATTTTTATATTGTAATAAACACTAACAATAACTTTTTAAAACCATAAAGAATATGTATTTGTAATTTGTTTTCCTTATCACAATACAACTTCATATCATGAAAGTTTAATATTTGTAACTCATTGATTAATAAATTACAAGAATTCCTAAATTTATATTTTTTAATATTGTTAATATAACCAAATTATATAGTCTAACAAGGCATGTTAAGTTTGAAAATATTATTTATGATTTAAAAAAAATTAAGTTATGTTTATTCTTCTTTTATCATATAACATTGATTCAGGTGGATATTGGTGGCCACCCACCTGTTCCAAATTCCAACTGACTCATCTTGACAATTTTTAGTTCAACACATTTCTTTGTAATGGGAAAATTTATCTGTAATTATGGGTTCTGCACGTCCAAGGTTGTACTGAAGCCCTACACAGGATCCAAGTGGATATTGGTGGTTGCCCACCTATTCCTCCTGGATTATTTTTGAAGTTTTCATGTCAGTACATCTTTATGTACTTTTAGGGCCATTTTAGGGCCCTAAACAATCTTTTCTTGGCTTGCCACAATCAAACTATATATGAAGTCATACTTTGATGGCATACTATGTAGCTATTGAAAATATTTTTCCAATGGTCTATCACACGCCTAAAACGAATATCGTATGAAAACTTTGCGACCCCAGGAAGTTGATGTACTAACTTACCCCAACGAGGTCCACATGACTTTTGGCACTTCATCTCCTAGGGTTAGGTTTTTGGATGTCTACGGTTTTGTCATTCATGTTTATCATAAAAATTCCTTCAGAGCCTCATTGTAATCATCTTCTTTTGAATGAGTGTATCTGCCACATCTCTTCTTAGAGATAAAGACTCCACCATTATAGCGAGTCTTGCACTCTGTATTTTTACAGTCTTTCTACATTTATTTCATTAATAGAAATCATGTATTGATGTATTTATCTGTTTCTGGCAATTGTTATGCATATTTCATTGTAATATCTCTTCTTTCATTTCATTCCAAAAATAATCCGGATTAGTGAGATCAAAGTAGGTTGCTCTTGATTGTTTTTCATTCCATGTCTACGACGAGGTCTGAGTATAGAAATTTGGGTCTCATGCTTGTATCTATTGAGAAAAATCACTCTCACACACCAAAGAAACACTCTATGGAGGAAGAAAAGTAAAATTATGGAGAACAAGACTCTATTAACCTATTACTTGAGCAAGCTCTTGTGCGACAGAGGGACAAAATGATGGAGATTTTTTCCCACATCCTTCAATGCCTACCGATAACAACAGGTGCATATTGATCAAGAGAACACTTTGGAGGAACCTCTCCCTTCAAGGTAAAAGTTAATTTTGATATTCCCATATTTGAAGGACAGATAGATGCAGATTCCTTAGAAAAAAGGTCAAATTTGGTTGAAGGTTATTTCTCTGTTCACAATTTTTCCGACAAGGAAAATATCACCTTCACACTCCTCAAGGCACTCCCCCATGTCAAACATTGGTGGGAAACTTACTGAAAGAAAATTTGCACAGAGGAATATGGAATATATGGGGCCAAGACCACTTGGCATGTTTTTTTTGGATGCAGTCAAGGAACAACACTACCGTGTTGATAACTATGAAGAACAATACATGAGATGGACCACACTGTGGAAACAGAAGAGACAAATAGTGTCATACTTCACAAATGATTTATATGCCTTGTGCACCAAGATGGGTATCAAAGAATCTGAGTGACATCTAGTTCTGAAATACCATGGGGATCTGCATAGGTACATCCAAAACAAAATGGATTTCCTAAACATGTCATCATTGGGATCTTCCTATCGATATGCTATCAAAATCAAGCATAAATTTAGGCACCAACACAAATGGGAGTTTGGGTATGAAAATCTGAAACAACCAAATCATGGTAAAGATGACCCTAACCAACAACCTCATGAAAACCAGTCCAAGGCACATGAAAAGAAGGGAAAAGGAAAGACGAAGATTGACACTGTGAAGTGGTGTGACTTTCAAAAAAAAACTTGGCACAACATCGATGCATGTTGCTCGAAATAGTCATTGGTGGTCGAGGTCAAAGACAAGGATCCAGACCTTGATTTAGAATATGATCCAGAAAATATTGAAAATGGATAGATCATCGATGTATACCCCACTGTTACTTTCATGACCAAAACAATTCAACCAAAAGAACCAGTAGATCCCGAACAGGGGGAGCACCCATTCCATTCATATATGTGGGTGAAGGGGACCCCATTTCATTTCATTGTTGATAGCATCAGCCATAAGAACCTCATCTCAGTTGAATTTTTCAAACAGTTGGGGTTGTTGACAACACTACACTTGTATCCATACAACATCAGGTGGCCTCACTAGAGACAATATCTCTCTGTCAGCCAATAATGTCATGTTTCCCCTCTTGATTTCTATGATGTTGTTTTGGGAAAACTGTATATGTGTAAACATCATGTTGTTTATGAGTCTCGACCTTGTAGTGTCTTTATTACTCTGGGGGGTCATCTCTACAGGATACTAGAGGTATTTTTGACTACTGCTCCACCAAAACAGTGTCGCAAGGTAATCTCTCATACTGCAAAATTTATCCTCTTCATAGTCTGTTGAAAGGATGCACTGGAGGCCACTGCAACCACTGGATCCTCAACACCTTCTATCTAGTAGAAGTAGATTAGAAAATAGAAATAATATATTTTGTATTCACCTACGATGGTGCCTACACAATTCCCCATCAAACACAAAGACAACAGGTTGGTGGATCAGATTCAACCTCATGAACAACATTTTTGTGACATCCTTCCACAAACCAAGCAACACAACTTCTCCAACAAGGCACACAACTCACCAAGATTCTGATTCAGAAAATGTTTTCCCCTTTTCTTCAGGAACTGAATGCAATGGAGACCATTAATTCTGAAGGGAACAGGATTGGTCTAGGTGGATATTGGTGGCCAACCATCTGTTCCAAATTCCAACTAGCTCATCTTGACATTTTTCAGTTCAACATGTTTCTCTATAATGGGGACATTTCTTTGTAATTGTGGGTTCTGCGCTTTTAGGGCTATCCTTAATCCTTAAAGAAAATCTAGGTGGATATCAGTGGCCACCCACCCATTCCAACTGAATTATTTTGGAAGTTTTCATGTCACTACATCTTTATGTACTTCTAGGTCTGTTTTAGGGCCCTAAATAGTGTTTTCTTGGCTTTCCACAACCAAAATGTAGAGGAAGTTAGAGTTTGATGACATAATTCATAGTTCTTGAAAATACCTTTCCAATGGGCTATCACACACCTAAAACGAAGATCATATGCAAAAGTTACGACCACGAGAAGTTGATGTACTAACTTACCCAAACGCGGCCCACATGACTTTTGACACTTCATCTCCTAGGGTTACATTTTAGGATGTCTAGGGTTTTGGCATTAAAGTTATTATAAAAATACCTTCAGAGCCTCATTGTAATCATCTTCTTGTGAATGAACACAGCCATCACATCTCTTCTTAGAGATAAAGATGCCACCATTCTAGTGAGTCTTGAACTCTGTATTTTTACAGTCTCTGTACATTTATTTCATTAATAGAAATCATGTATTACTCTATTTCTCTTTTTTTGGCAATTTTATGTGTATTTCATTGTAATATATATACTTTCATTTCATTCTGAATATAATCTGGATCAAACACTCATGTATGACTTCTATGTGTATAGATAGGGATTTGAATATAACTTCTATGTGTATAGAGAGGGATTTGAATTGACATAAATATCTTGAGTTACATATAATTTTCATACATATAAAGACAAGTCCTAATGCTTAAAATGTTAAAATGTTTTAGTATTATAACTTTGTAATATTTAACACCTAAATATTAACAATTTGATTTTAGCAAAATACTTATTATAAATTTATATGTGAATAATAAGCATTTTCTATAATTTAAATATTTTTGTTTTTTTATCAATTAGATAAAACACAAACATAATCTGCAAACAAATATTATATGTTTTGGAGTGATTATTCTTGTAACATTTTTCATCTATTTTATTTTCATATTTTTTGCCAAATATAATATTATTTTGATAGAGTAATTATTAAGAATATATATCTTTACTTAGAGATTGTAAATTTGAATCTATAAAATATATATATAAATCTTTATACCTTAAGTAATATCACACTATATAAAGAGTCCTTATAAAAAACCCACCATACATTGATTAACTAAATTATAATTTTAAAATGTCCCTTTGAAAACAAGTGAAGGAAACTAGAGAACATTTTCTAAATATGTGCCTCTTCAACAATCAACTTTGGGATCATGGTGCACTTCTCTTTAGATAAGTGGAGAGACACAAGGATTATATAAAAACCCCTTTAGCTACCTGGTAGTTTACTGGATTTTAGAATCCCGTCCTTAATAGGATCGCACAACTCGTCTCAAGGTTTGTAATGCGAGAAACTTTGAAGGAGATAAACCATTACATATTCAAGAATGATCAAGGAAACAATGAAATCCAAAAAAGAATCACATAAATAATCAAATATCAATCCTAGAGTGAAGATGATGTCAATTTCAACCCCAAAGAATTGTTCATCCTCTCGGGATGGAATCTTAATTTAACTCTAATTTCCATGGGTAGAACATTTCATGGGCCTATCGCTCATATTGTCTTTCCTAGTCTCACCCTCCCCATCATTTTATCAAGCTTAACTTTGATGGAGCTGCTAAGAAAAATCCAGGAGCTACAAGTTATGGGGTCCAATATTTTACAACTCCACAGGGAAGATTCTTTGAATATATTATGGAAACCTCAACATAAGTTCCAACAATGTGACAGAGCTTTGGGATCTCCTCTTGAGTTTAAAAATAGATAAGCAACAGCATGTTAATTCTCATAGTTGAAGTTGATTCTCAACTTATCATCAACATGTTAATTATCCTTCAAAACAACTCACCAACTTGGAAATTCTCTAAAGTGGGAATTTGGAAGAGATCTTGACACAACTCCAATTGCTCATTCATGATGCTTCAACCATTAATCCCTCACACGAATATAGAAGTGCCAACAAGCTCATGGATTATCTTTCCAATGAGGGTGTGTCTAGTTGTTATGATAAAACAAACTTCAATTGGGATTCTGTGGAAAATACCTCCCTTAAGGAAGAATTCCAAGGTTATGCTAGAGTAATGAATCTACCAGAATGGGGTGCTATTTTCATGTATGTGGGGGTGATGTGTGGGTTCAATGGGTGGATAACATGTCCACACAAACCCACCTCTCAACATATTAAATCGGGAACATGGTTATGCAATGGAGGCTTTGTACACCGATAATATTTGTACATGTTGGATTCTTCTTGTATTCCTAAATAGCCAAGATTGACATATTTTACACATGTCCCTCATACTGGTCTATATAATGCACCTTTCAGTGAAATAAGATTTTTTTCAGTTATATATATATATATATATATATATATATATATATAGAGAGAGAGAGAGAGAGTTGATATTGAAATGTTACTTGTTACTAATATTTTTTGTTAAATGATATGTGTTAGCTATATATTAAGCATTGAAGGAATTACACCTCCCTCATGGAGAATTAAAATAACCTATGTGCAATAAAGTTTTTCAATTTCTCTCTCTATAAAGTTGATGTAAAATTATTTACTTAATGTCCATGTTAATTTTTTTTAAATGCCACATATCAACACACAGCGGCTTGATATTAAATAGGTGTACATAGAAATATTTTATTTATGGCCCATATTGAAGTGTTTTTCTATTAACATTTTTCTAAATGCCACAAGTCAACTCCATGATATTAAGCAGTGAAGCAATTATGCATATCCCTCATTATGGGAAGTAGAAAGAACTTATTGAAAAAAGCACTATTTTTTTACATTGAATTACTCTATATCTTTCTCTCTATATATAAAGACTGTTATAGAATTATTTTAATTAATATGGATATTGAAATATTCTAATTATGGCACACATTGAAATATATTTTTGTTGTTAATATTGTTTTAATTTCCGTGTGTCAACTCCAAAGGAATTATAGATATCCACACGGAAGTTGTCAACTCCAAAAGGAATTATAGATATCCACCTGGAAGTTGTATAGGGTTTCAGATAGCCTCGAAAGTGTAGAATCCATAATTACAAATAATTACACAAGAACGTGTTGAAGTAAAAAATGTCAAGGGGAGCTAGTTGGAATAGGTGGGTGGCCACTGATATCCACTTGGATCATGCTCCTCGTGTGACCATTTCTCCCCATAGAAACATGCCTCTTTTATCTTTCTACAAGCATCTAACTCTCTATCCATGCATCTTAGAATCTCTCCCCCTTTGAGATCAATGGAAAAGGTAACTTCCCGTCGGGGTTGCTCCCCTAACTTAACTATCCATGGGGTTGCTCCCCCTAACTAAACTCATACTGAAACTGCTCCCCCAGACTGAATTGTCCTCTTTATGGCGCTTACTCATGTAAATCTAAGACATATAAGAATATCATTCAAAATTCATTGTGGGGAAGAAAATATGAAAATTTCTGACAAACGTACTCAACGGCTTCCCTTGGAAGTGGTTTTGTAAAGATGTATGCAATTTGTTCTTTGGTGGCAACATAATCAACTCAAATGTTCTTCTCTATAACCTATTCCCATAGAAAATGATACTTGATTGGAATGTGATTTGTCTCAGAGTGCATCATTGGATTCTTTGAGATACTGATGGCACTTTTCTTATCACAATATATCAGAACGGGCTCATCATACTCAACCTGTATATATTTCAAATTTTTTTTCATCCATAGAACCTATTTACAATATTTTTCTACTGTAATATACTCTACTTCAGTTGTAGACATAGATATTGATAATTGTTTTTTGCTTAGCCAAGATACCAAACACTCAACCAAGTATAACGTTTCCCCACTTGTATTGTTTGGGTCATCAATGAGACCTTCCCAATCTGCATCTGTGTAGGCAATAAGTGATGGATCATTTTCTTTTGGATACCATAATCCAAAATCTTTTGTACCCTTGAGATATTTGAATATCCTCTTTATTCATAGAACATGTGATTCATTTGGTGTTGTTTGAAATTGTGCCACCTATCCAACTGCTTGCATTACATCTGGTTTAGATGTTGTTACATAAGGTAAGATTCCAATCACTGACCTGTACTACCTCTGATCTTTAGTCTTTGAATCATCATATTTACTTAATCTACAATTGGTCTGCATAAAAATATTGACTGGTTTTCAATCTTCAATTCCAAACCTCTTTAACATTTCTATGATATACTTGGTTTGAGAAATAAAAATTCCTTGGTTTCTTTTACATATCTGAAGACCCAAAAATAAGGATAATTCTCCAAGTAATGACATTTCAAATTCATTGTCCATATCCTTTGCAAATTTCTATCTCATATTGACATCGCCACTTCCAAAAATAATACCATCAACATAAACTTCAATTAAAAAAATACTATCTTGAGTTACCTTGACGTAGAGGTTGGTGTCTGTGTTTCCTTTCTTGAACCCTTGCTGCTATCGATATATGTCCATTCTATAATACCATGCTCTGGGGGCATGTTTTAGACCATACAATGAATTCTTCAACCTACAAACATAATCTTCATTATTTGACAATTGAAATCCTTCTAGTTGCTCAATACAAACTTCTTCTTCTAGATCCCCATTCAGGAAGGTTGATTTCATGTCCATATAATACACTTTAATATTATTGGAGAATGCATAAGCCAGGATCAATATGATTTATTCCATTATGGAAATTGGGGAAAACATCTCTTCAAAGTAAATACCTTCAACCTATTTTTATCCTTTACATACCAATCTAGCTTTGTTTCTGGTAACCCGTTTGTCTTTATTCAATTTATTTTTGAAGACCCACTTTGTGTTGATCACATTCTTGTACTTTCGCCTTGGAACCAATTCCCAAGTGTCATTCTTCTCTATTTGATCCAACTCTTCATCCATGTCTTTTATGTAGAATTCATCCTTGCTAGAGTGGTGCAGACCCCCCCTAACTCAGTAGGGTCCGTCGACCTCCCTGTCAAGGATCGTTCTAATTCTCTGAGATGGATTAGCTCTTTCAAGTCTCTCCTGGAACCTCCCTGAAATAAATCAATAGTTTCTTGTGTGAAAACTACACCCCCGCAAACAAGCACTAGGCACGATTTGTCCCACATACGATCACCAACAGTGAGCACAACCCTTACCTAAAGGCGTTTCAAAATTTCGTGTGTCGGGTCTCTGCGTGTGAGTCACCCCAACTCTCTCGATCTCCAAAATCTTGACAGGGGCCTGAAATTACCTATCTCCTCCCTTATTCTTCTACTGATATGATTTACAGCTATGAGATGGGGCCCAACTTCCAAGTGCTTTGCGACTTCGTGCTTTGCATTGTTGGAAACTAGTCTCCTTCTCTTCTCTCGAAATCCAAATCTCCAAACCCTGAGCTTCATTTGCGTCAGATCAACAATCCACAATCCTCATGATCTGACGGTCCTGCTTTCCCCTTCGCGTATCGGGACTTCACGTTTCACAAAATTGGAGGACCGCTCACCTCCCTTCTCCCGATCCCCAAACTTATGAACTTTTTGGGACCAAATATACAGTCCACACTCTCTATTTGATCGATGGCTACGATAAAATTGTGAACTTGGGTTTCATGAATCCTCATGAATCTTCCCTTTCACTTCCCCAAGTTGTGAGCCAGCAAAATGTTGATATATTTCCATGTGTCCTTGTCTCAATGGACGATTCTGATGATTTTGGGACTTCACGACTTCACAAAGCCCTCTCTCCTATGCAACTCCAAAGGATTAAACCTCATGCGCATTCCTTTGGATCTAACGGTTTTTGTTCCATGTTCTCAGATATAACTGTTGAGATATGTTTCCTCTTGCACGCTCAACTCCTGTCTGGACGTGAGATTCAACACTCCAGATCTCTTCTCTTGCAGCTGATCCAATGGTTGTTGATGCTCCTCCTCCTGAGATTTGGATTTCTTCCGACTTGAAAGAATTCAAATGTTTAAAAGGCCTCAACCTTTGTTTCCTCTACTAGCTCAACTAATTGGGTCTCGTCTGCATTCTGAAGATGTTGTCTCTCCTGAGATTTGACAAGGAAATCAAACCTCAGCCCTGACGCTCAATTGCGCTCTGCATGAGAATTTGCACTACTCCTCCTGATCTTTCAGCTTGATCTGTATCTAAGGGAATTGACCCTTATACCTCTTCCAAAAATACTTCTTGGTGCTCTCCTGGCACACTCTGTTCTCGACCTCCTGAGATTTGGAACTTAAAACGAGTTCTCTCTACGCACACTCCTTGCACTTTGACTGGCCTTCAAGTGGTTGTCTTTCAACACTTCATCCAAGTGTTGGCCTAGTTCACTCCTTGCACAGGTCTTCCTTCAGAGTGTTCAACAAATCTGTCTTCTTGATCTTCAATTGCTTGGACCTCAAAGGTCTATGTCCCTTCTATCCCTCGAAGAGATATAAGTTCCCTTTTGGCAACTTATGCTCAAGCACTCCTTGCTGAGCTGACACATTGTTCATTAACTATGTAAGTGTCTCTCCTTGAAAATTATCTTATATATGAAATCAAAATAGAGTTCTCCTTATTCAGTCCTTGCACTCGCTCGATGCCCACTTGGCAGAGCTATATAGAATCCTCAACAATTTTTTCTTCTCTCTGTGCCCTCCTCTGCACAGTATTTCCTCCAAGGTGTTTAGTAACCTTGAGGCTTCTCCCTTGAATTTATGATTCCTCTGGTGCACCCTCCTGACACGTATTTTCCTAAATTACACAAAACTCATATGTGCACTCTTTGCACTGGCTGACAGAGTGCTCAACACTCTGTCATGAAACCCCTTGCATTTAGCCACAAAGAACCCAAAATGAAATCATAAACTCATAGAAAAACAAATATGTCTATAACCTGCAAACGGAATTTAACGTACATCTACAACATACATTCATACGCACATACACAAATGACATTCATAAAAACACATCGAAACACACAAAGAATCTTATGTAGGAAAAACTACTCTTTGTATTAATTTCAGAATGTGTGTTACAATGTGTACAAATCTCGAACTTCTATAAAGTCTCAACTCTTTTCTTTCTCTCTCTCTATCCTTCCTATATCCTATTCTTGTCTCAAAAAAAACCTATGAATCTAGATATAAAGATCTTTTTACAAAAGAGGGGCTCCTTGAGCCTTTCCCTCCAAGATACCTACTCTCATTTATTTACATTGAATTACAATTAATGGGTGTCTAGTCCGAATCGGTTTTAGATCTCCTCAGACTATCAACCACTAAGGAGACACCAACTCATTCCTGCACAATGACATGGCTTTGGCTCTTCCAACATTACACATTAAATTATAATTCTAAATTTTAAATGAGGGTTGATGCCTCTCCCTCCTTGAATGAGTTCTTTAATGTGTTATCTAGCTGGTGCGTTGCTGAGATGGAGTGATCCTCCTACATCACACTCCACTGCTACGAAAAATTCATGAGTTCCCTCTCGTGAGCTTCCTGGATTTATTGAAATCCACCTAGATCCCAAACTGTTATTTGGAGTTGTCCATCTACTCCACTGCTTTGTTTTTTCTACTATTTCTTCCCTGCTTCTCTTGCAGGTCATCCTCTGTTAATCTCCCTTCTGCTGACAGATTCTTGTGCTAACCTCAACATCATCCTTTTTATCTCCTCAATCACCTCCTCCAATTTCTCCAATGGTTGGTTTTCCTTATGATGCTTTCTCTACTGCATCTCCTCTTTATCTATGGGTATATCATCTTGATCCCCCTTGCTATTTTATTTTTCTATGGCACTAGTTGGCCACCCTGCCTGAGAATCCTCTTCTACAGTCTCATCACTGAGTTGTTTCTCAACCTCTTCCTCTTCTGACAGATTTTCTTCTGCTGGTTCTTCTTTTACTGGTTCAACTCCAACTTCCTCCAGCTGCTCTTCAGACTGGAATTATTCTTTGTTCTGCTTGATTGTCTCTTAGTGGCAGTCATTTACTAGCTCTGGATGGTTCAACCAATCCTCCAGCATGTTCAATTCCTTCTCCCATAAAGTGATAATATCAATTATGTTCTCTTCTTCTACTGGGGTATAAATCAATGTATTCTCCATTTCTTCCTCCTCTATGATAGTCATTGCTCATTTTCTTTCTTCTGTTGTTGGATATGCAACACATTATCCAGCCTTGACTTTGCTACTTGGTATGAATATTTGAATTCCGCCAATGATCAGAATTCTCCTATGATATTCCTCCTTTGTCATCCTTTCTTACTGATCCAAACTCACCTATGAGTTCATGACACCCTCAACTAGCCTCATTTCACTTCACTTTCCTGCCTGGCAATCTGAAGCTTCATCCCTGCCCGCCTGGCAGTTTCTAAGACTTTTCTATGATCTCTTCTCCTCATCATCATTGAGACTCTTCCCAATTTCTAGATCACAGATGTGAACCATGTCTTTTGTGTCCCTGAGGCTCTCCACATGCCTCAACTACCTATTTAATAGTTGGCGTCATCCTTTGGCCATCAATTCCTTGACTGGCCACTTCACCTTCTTCTTCATGGGATACTCATACACCCAATGCACTTTAGCATCCTACTTCATTTTAAATGAAAGATTCTCCATTTGTGGGCTTATCTCGCTGAGCTCTAAGTCAATCTTAGCTTTTCTTTTCTGCTGGCGGTCTTCTCCTTGACCATGATTTTGATTTGCAGTAGCCATCTCTCTACCTTCAAGAATGCAATTGGTCCCTCAAGATCAACCCGCCTATTTTTCTACCATTTGTTGCACACCCTGCAACAATCTGTTCTCTGATACCACTTTGGTGTAGACCCCCCTACCTCAGCAACGTTCGTCGAACTTCGGGTCAAGGATTGTTCTAATTCTCTGAATTGGATTAGCTCTTTCGGGTCCCTGTTGGAACCACAATGAAATAAATCGATGGGTCCTTATGTGAGAACTATGCTCGCACGAATAAGCACTGGGTGCGATGTTTCCCCCATGTGATAACTAGTGGTGACCACAGGCCTTGCCTAAAGGCATTTGAAAATTTCGCATGTGAGGTCTCTGCGTGTGAGTCACCCCAAATCTCACGATCTCTAAAATCTCAACAAGGGCTTAGAATTAGCTAGGTCCTCCCTTATCCTTCCACTAATATGACCTCTAGCTATGACTTGGGGCTAGGCTTTCGAGCAACTTTACTCTTTTCGTTGTCGGAAAATGGCCTCCTTCTCTTCTCCCGAAATCTGAAGCTCTGAAACTTGAGGTTCGTTTGTGTCAGATCAATGTTCCACAATTCCCGTGATCTGACAATCCTTCTTTACCCTTCGTGTATCAGGACTTAACGTTTTGCGAAGTTGGAGGACTGCTCACCTCCCTTTTGTCGATTCGCAAACTTGTGAACTTTTTGAGACCAGATCTATGGTCCACACTTTCTATTCGATCGATGGCTACAATCAAATCGTAAACTAGGGTTTCACGAATCCTCATGACTCTACACTTTGACTTCCTCAAGTTGCGATTCAGTGAAATGTTGATCTCTCGCCACGTGTCCCTCTCTCAATGGACGATTTCGATGATTTTGGGATTTCATGACTTCGCAAAGCCCTCTCTCCTATGCAAATCCAAAGGATTAAACCTCGTGCACATTCCTCTGGATCTGACAGTTGTTGGTACATGCGCACAGATCTAACCGCTAAGATCTGTTTCCTCTTGTGTGCTCACTTCTCCTATCTGGACATGAGATTCAACACTCCAGATCTCTTCTCCTGCAGCTGATCCAACAATTGTTGACGCTCCTACTCCCAAGCTTTGGATTTCTTTTGACTTGGAAGAATTCAAATGTTTCAAAGGAATCGACCTTTGTTTCCTCTACGAGCTCGGCTACTTGGGTCTCTTCTGTGTTCTGAAGACATTGTCTCTCTTGAGATTTGGCAAGGAAATCAAACCTCAGCCCTGGCTCTCACTTGTGCTCTGCATGTGACTTTGCACTACGCCTCCTGAATTTTTGGCTTGCTCAGTATCTAATGGAATCGACCCTTATGCCTCTTCCCAAAATACTTTCTGGTGCTCTCCTGGCAGACTCTGTGCTTGACCTCCTAAGCTTTGGAACTTAAAACAAGTTCTCTCTGCACCCACTCCTTGCACTTTTATTGGCCTTCAACTGGTTGTCTTTCAACACTTCATCCAAGTGTTGGCCTGCTGTAGTCCTTGCACAGGTCTTCCTTTAGTGTGTTCAACAACTCTATCTTTTTGAGCTTCAACTACTCAAACCTTAAAGGTCTATGTCCCTTCTGTCCCTCGAAGAGATATAAGTTCCCTCTTGGCAACTTATGCTCAAGCACTCCTTCCTGAGCCGGCAGAGTATTCATTAACTATGTAAGTGTCTCTCCTTGACACTTCTCTTATCTATGAACTTGAAACATAGTTCTCCTTGTGCACTCTGGTAGAGCTATACACAATCCTCAACAATTCTATCTTCTCTCTATGCCCTCCTCTACACAGTCTTTCCTCCAAGGTTTTCAGTAACCTTGAGGCTTCTCCCTTGAATTTATGATTCCTCTGGTGCGACATACTACCACATCTTAGCCTGAATTCCACATAACTCAGATGTGCACTCTTTGCACTGGATGACATATTCCTCAACACTCTATCATGGAACCCCTTGCATTTAGCCACAAAGAACCCAGACTGAAATGAGAAACTCACAGACAAAAAAAGTTGTCTATAACCTATAGACGAAATTTAATATACATCTACAACATACATTCATAAACACATACACATATGACATTCATAAAAACACATGGAAACACACAAAGAATCTTATGCAGGAAAAACTGCCCTTTGTATTAATCTCGGAATGTCTATTATGATATGTACAAATCTCGAACTGCTACAGAGTCTCGGCTCTTTTATTTCTCTCTCTCTATCCTTCCTATCTCCTATTCTTGTCTGAAAATAACCCTATGAATCTAGATATAAATATCTTTTTATAAAATGGGGTCTCCTCAAGCCTTTCCCTCCAAGATACCTACTTTCATTTATTTACATTGAATTACAATTAATGGTTGTCTAGACCAAATCAGTTTTAGATCTCCTCAGCCTGTCAACCATTAAGGCGACACCAACTCTTGCCTACACAATGACATGGCTTTGTCTCTTCCAACCTTACACATTAAATTACAATTTGAAATTTTAAATGAGGGTTGATGCCTCTCCCTCCTTGAATGCACACTTTGATGTGTTGTCTAGCTGGTGCGTTGCTAAGTTGGAGTGATGCTCCTGCATCATATTCCACTGCTACAAAACATTCATGAGCTCCTGCTCATGAGGTTCCCGGCTTTATTCAAATCTACCTAGATCCCAAGCTGTTCTTTGGAGTTGTCCATCTACTCCACTGCTTTGTTGTTGTTGTTTCTACTTCCCTTCTTCTCTTGCAGTTCCTCCTCTGTTCATCTGCCTTTTGCTAATAGATTCTTGTGTTGGCCTCAACATCAACCTTTTTATCTCCTCAATCACCTCATCTAGTTGATCCAATGGATGGTTTTTCTTATGCTTCTCGTTCTACTGCAACTCCTCTTTATCTATGGGTAGATCATCCTGATCCCCCTTGGTATTTTATTTTTCTATGGCACTAGCTAGCCACCATGCCTCAGACTCCTCTTTTGCAGTCTCATCACTGAGATGTTGCTCAACTTTTTCCTTTTCTGAAAGAATTTCTTCTGTCAGTTCTTCTTGTGTTGGTTCAACTCCAGCTTCCTCCAGCTTCTCTTACGATTGGAATCCTTCTTTTATCTTCTTGACTTTCTCATCATGGTAGTCATTTACTGGCTCTGTATGGTTCAACCAATCCTCCAACATGTTTAATTCCTTCTCCCACAGAGTGATCATCTCAACTATGTTCTCTTCTTCTGTTGGGGTATACATCAGTGTATGCTCCATTTCTTCCTTCTCTATGACAGTCACCGTTGGTTATCTTTATTCTGTTGTTGCATCTGCAACACATTCTCCAACCTTGACTTGGATTCTTAGTAGGAATATTTGAATTCCCTCAATGATCATAATACTCCTATGATCTTCCTCCTTTGTCAACCTTCCTTACTTATATGAACTCACCTCTGAGTTCATTAGACCCTCAATTAGTCTCATTTCACTTTCCTTGCCCACCTGGAAATCTGAATTTTCATCCTTGTCCACCTGGCAGTTTCTAAGACCCTTCTCTGATCTCTTCTCCTCATCATCACTGAGAATCTTCCTAGTTTCTGGCTCACAGATGTGAACCATCTCTTTTGTGTCGCTGAGGCTCTCGACATTCCTCAACCACCTATTTAACAATTGTCGTTGTCCTTTGGCCAACAATTCCTTGACTGGCCACTTCACCTTCTTCTTCATGGGCCACTCATACACGCAATTCAATTTAGCATCCTACTACATTTTATGTGCAAGATTCTCCATTTGTGCTCTTATGTCGCTGAGCTCTTCATTAATCTCAACTTTTCTTTTCTGCTGGCAGTCTTCTCCTCGACCATGCTTTTGATTTGCAGTAGCCATCTCTCTACCTTCAAGAATGAAATTGGTCCTTCGGGCTCAGCCCACCTAGTTGTCTACCATTTGTTGCACACCCTGCAACAATTTGTGCTCTGATATCACTTTGGTGCAGACCCCCCTACCTAGCCAGATTCCATCGACCTCCTGGTCAAAGATCGTTCTAATTCTCTGAGTTGGATTAGCTCCTTCGGGTCCCTGCTGGAACCTCCATGAAATAAATACACAGGTCCTTATGTGAAAAACACGCCCATACGAACAAGCACTGGGTGCGATTTTTCCACCATACGATCACCAGCGGTGACCACAGGCCTTACCTAAAAGCGTTTCAAAATTTTGCATGTCAGGTCTCTGCATGTGAGTCACCCCAACTCTCACAATCTCTGAAATCTTGACAAGGGTATAGAATTAGCTAGATCCTCCCTTATCCTTCTACTGATATGACCTCCAGCTATGAACAGGGGCCACACTTCCAATCCCTTCGCGACTTCATGTGTTGCCTTGTCAGAAACTGGCCTCCTTCTCTTCTCCCAAAATCTGAATCTCTGAACGCTGAGCTCCGTTCGCATTAGATCAACAGTCCATAATGCTCATGATCCAATAGTCCTTCTTTCCCCTTCGCATATCAAGACTTCACGTTTCACCAAGTTGGAGGACCGCTCACCTCCCTTCTTTCGATCCCCAAATTTGTGAACTTTTCAGGACCAGATATATGGTCCACACTCTCCATTCAATCGACAACTACGATCAAATCGTGAACTCAGGTTTCATGAATCCTCATGACTTTTCCCTTTGACTTCCCTGAGTTGTGAGTCAGGGAAATGTTGATCTCTCGCCATGTGTCCCTGTCTCAATGGACAGTTCCGATGATTTTGGGACTTCGCGACTTAACAAAGCCCTCTCTCCTATGAAATTCTAAAGGATTAAACCTCATGCTTATTCCTCTAGATCCAACGGGTGTTAGTCCATTTGCTTAGATCTAACCGTTGATATATGTTTCCTCCTGTGCACTCGCTTTTCCTATCTAGACATGAGATTCAACACTCTAGATATCTTCTCCTTAAGTTGATCCGACGGTTGTTGATGCTCCTCCTCTTGAGCTTTAGCTTTCTTCCTCCTTGGAAAAATTCAAATGTTTCAAAGTTCTTGACCTTTGTTTCCTCTACGATCTCGTCTATTTGGGTCTCGTCTGTGTTCTGAAGACATTGTCTCTCCTACACTTTGTCAAGGAAATCAAACCTCGACCCTGGCCCTCACTTGCGCTCTGCATGCAACTTTTCACTACTCCTCCTTTGCTTTCATCTTGATTACTCTCTAAGGGACTTGACCCTTCTACATCTTCCCAAAATCATTTTTGGTGCTCTCCTAGCACGCTCTGTTCTCGACCTCCTGAGATTTGGAACTTAAAACAACTTCTCTCTATGCGCACTCCTTGTTCTTTGACTGGCCTTCAACTGGATGTATTTCAACACTTTGTCCAAGTGTTGGCCTGGTGCACTCCTTGCATAGGTCTTCCTTCAGAGTGTTCAAAAAATCTGTCCTCTTGATATTCAACTACTCATACCTCAAAGGTCTTTGTCCCTTTTGTCCCTTGAAGAGATATAAGTGCCCTCTTGGAAACTTGTCCGCAAGCACTCCTTGTTGAGTTGACAGAGTATTCAGTAACTCTATAAGTGTCTATCCTTGACACTTCTCTTATCTATGAACTCGAAACAGATTTCTCCTTGTGCACTCCTTGCACTCGCTCGATGCCCACTTGGTAGAGCTATATAGAATCCTCAACAATTTTGTCTTCTCTCTATGCCCTCCTATGCACAATATTTCCTCCAAGGTGTTTAGTAACCTTGAGTCTTCTCCCCTGAATTTTTGATTCCTTTGGTGCATTGTTTTGGCATGTCTTTTCCTGAATTCCACATAACTCAGATGTGCACTTTTTGCATTGGATCACAAATTCCTCAACACTCTATCATGCAACACCTTGCATTTAGCCACAAAGAACCCAGGCTGAAATCAGAAACTCACAGACAACAAATTTTGTCTATAACCTTTAGACGGAATCTAACGTACATCTACAACATACATTCATATGCACATACACATATGACATTCATAAAATCACATGGAAACACACAAAGAATATTATGCAGAAAAAATTGCTCTTTGTATTAATCTCAGAATGTCTGTTACAATGTGTAAAAATCTCAGACTGCTACACAGTCTCGACTCTTTTATTTCTCTCTCTCTATCCTTCCTATCTCTTATTCTTATCTAAAAAAAGCCTATGAATCTATATACAAATATCTTTTTACAAAAGAGGGGCTCTTCAAGCCTTTCCCTCCAAGCTACCTACTCTCATTTATTTACATCGAATTACAATTAATGGTTGTCTAGTCTGATTTGGTTCTAGATCTCCTCAGCCTGTCAACCATTAAGGCGACACCAACTCTTGTCTACAAAACATGGATTTTTCTCTTCTAGCCTTAAACATTAAATTACAATTCGAAATTTTAAATGAGGGTTGACGCCTCTCCCTCCTTGAATGCGTGTTTTGATGTGTTTTCTAGTTGGCACATTGTTGAGTTGGAGTGATTCTTCTGCATCATGGAGTCTTCAAATTTGCTTAGCTCAATCTAAGATAAGAGTTCTAGGTGAAATTGTTCTGGTGAAAAAATTATTCTTCTAGTATCAACTCCTACATCTTTGTACCCGATAATATGATTTGATGGATGATTCTTTTGTATTCGTTTTCTAAGTGTCTTCGTAGGTACTTGAAGATTTTGTTGTTGTTGTTTTTTTCTTCTAACTTTTCTTCTTCGTCTTCCCCTTATGCTACTTCTTGTTCTTTTTCTTCTTCTTCATCAACTTGTTCTATTGACTTCTTTTCTTCTTCTTTTATTTTTCATCCACCTGTCTCATTAACCCTCACATTGATGCTTTCTACAACTTTGTTGATCCTAAGATTGAAACATTTCTATGATTTCCCTGTGTCCACACGAGAACCAAACTTTCCCATTCTTCCATATTCTCTCTTGATGTAACATTTTCTTCCAAAAACTATGAAGTGCTTCACATTTGTTGGTCCTCCTTTCCAAAACTCATAGGGATTTTTATCACCATTGTTTCTGAGCATTACTCTATTTTGAATATGAATTTTTGTATGCACTACATGAGCATAAAAGACATTTGTCAACTTGGAATCCATTAACATAGTTCGAGCCATTTCTTGTAATTTCATGTTCTTCCTTTTGACAAATCCATTCTATTGAGGCATCCTAGAAACAAATAATTTCCTTTTTATTCCATACTTGCTACAGAAATCAATAAATTCCTTTGAAGTAAACTCTCCTCCATTATCATATCTCAAACATTTGATTTTTGAATCTATTTCATTTTCAACCATTTCCGTGTATACCTTGAAGTTCTTGAATGATTTTGAATTTTTATTGAGAGAAAAAACTGCAATCGTCCTTGTAAAATCATCAACCAATAACATAAAATATTGATCATCTTTTATACCCTTTGTTTTAGTTGGTCCAACTAGATCAATATGTACAATTTCCAACGGTCTTTTTGTGGAGTATTCCTTTGATTTGAATTTTATCTTCTTTTTTTTTCCTTGTTGACAATTCTTGCATAAGATGTTGGTTGGCTTTGTGATCTGGGGAATTTCTCTGACTGCTTGGTTTTTGCTGACTTTGAATAGGTTGTCAAATTTTATGTGACCCATCCTTCTGTGCCATAGCCAAACTTCATCATCCTTTCCTAGAAAACACTTTTCATTTCCAATTTCACTTAATACATATATGTTGATTGAAGTTCTTACAGTTGTTGCAACCAATCTTCNCCCTCTTTTCTCTTTCTCTTTTTCTTTTTATTTTCTTTTACACAAATTATTTGAAGAATGTAATATCATTTGTGAACCAAATCACCAGATGCAGATAATATCCAAGTCATAAGATGATTCCCATAAATTATGGGGTGATAACACCTCAGACTCCTCTTTTACAGTCTCATCACTGAGATGTTTCTCAACTTCTTCCTCTTCTGAAAGATTTGCTTCTGCCAGTTCTTCTTGTGTTGGTTAACCTCCAGATTCCTCCATCTTCTCTTACGATTGGAATTCCTTATTTATCTTCTTGACTTTCTCATCATGGCAGTCATTTACTGGCTCTGTATAGTTCAACCAATCCTCCAGCATGTTCAATTCCTTCTCCCACAGAGTGAGAATCTCAACTGTGTTCTCTTCTTCTGTTGGGGTATACATCAGTGTCTACTCCATTTCTTCCTCCTGTATGATAGTCACTGTTGGTTGTCTTTATTTTGTTGTTGCATCTGCAACACATTCTCCGACCTTGACTTGGATTCTTGGTAGGAATATTTGAATTTCCCCAATGATTAGAATGCTCCTATGATATTCCTCCTTTGTCAGCCTTCCTTGTTGATCTAAACTCACCTCTGAGTTCATGAGACCCTCAATTAGTCTCATTTCACTTCCCTTGCCCACCTAGAAATCTGAAGTTTCATCCATGCCCACCTGGCAGGTTCTAAGACCCTTCTCTGATCTCTTCTCCTCATCATCATTAAGAATCTTCCCAGTTTCTAGGTCACAGATATGAACCATCTCTTTTGTGTCACTGAGGCTCTCCACATTCCTCAACCACCTATTTAATAGTTATCGTTGTCCTTTGGCCAACAATTCCTTGACTAGCCACTTCACCTTCTTCTTCATGGGGCACTCATACACCCAATTCAATTTAGCATCCTACTTCATTTTATATGCAAGATTCTCCATTTGTGCTCTTATGTCACTGAGGTCTTCATCAATCTCATCTTTTCTTTTCTTATGGTGATCTTCTCCTCTACCACGCTTTTGATTTGAAGTATCCATCTCTCTGCCTTCAAGAATGAAATTGGTACTTCAGGCTCAACCCACCTAGATGTCTACCATTTGTTGAACACCCTACAACAATTTGTGCTCTGATACCACTTTGGTGTAGACCCCCCTACCTCTCCAGCTTCTGTCGACCTCCTGGTCAAAGATTGTTCTAATTATCTGAGTTGGATTATCTCTTTCAGGTCCCTGCTGGAACCTCCATGAAATAAATCCACAAGTCCTTATGTGAAAACTACGCCCGTATGAAAAAGCACTGGGTGTGATTTTTCCCCCATACGATCACTAGCGGTGACCACATGCCTTACCTAAAGGTGTTTCAAAATTTTGCATGTCAGGTCTCTGCATGTGAGTCACCCCAACTCTCACGATCTCTAAAATCTCAACAAGGGCATAGCATTAGCTAGATCCTCCCTTATCCTTCCATTGATATGACCTCCAGCTATGAACTGGGGCCAAACTTCCAAGCGCTTCACAATTTCGTGCTTTGCGTTGTCAGAAACTGGCCTCCTTCTCTTCTCCCAAAATTCGAAGCTCTGAACATTGAGCTCCGTTCACATGAGATCAATGGTCCACAATGCTCGTGATCCAATAATCCTTCTTTCCCCTTCACGTATCAGGACTTTTCATTTCACTAAGTTGGAGGACCACTCACCTCCCTTCTCTCGATCCCCAAATTTGTGAACTTTTCGAGACTAGATATACGGTCCACACTCTCTATTCAATCGATGACTACGATCAAATCGTGAACTCAGGTTTCACGAATCCTCATGAATTTTCCCTTTGACTTCCCTGAGTTGTGAGTTAGTGAAATGTTGATCTCTCGCCATGTGTCCCTGTCTCAATGGATGGTTTCGATGATTTTGGGACTTTGCGACTTCACAAATCCCTCTCTCCTATGCAATTCCAAAGGATTAAACCTCATGCATATTCCTCTGGATCCAATGGGTGTTATTCCATGAACTCAGATCTAACCATTGATATATGTTTCCTCCTGTGCACTCGCTTCTCCTATATGGACATGAGATTCAACACTCCAGATATATTCTCCTACAGCTGATCCAACGGATGTTGATGCTCCTCCTCTTGAGCTTTGGCTTTCTTCCGACTTGGAAAAATTCAAATGTTTCAAAGTTCTCAACCTTTGTTTCCTCTGCGAGCTCAGTTATTTGGGTCTCGTCTGCATTCTAAAGATGTTGTGTCTCCTGCGCTTTGGCAAGGAAATCAAACCTTAGCCCTGACACTCACTTGCTCTTTGCATGCAACTTTGCACTACTCCTCATTTTCTTTCATCTTTCTTAGTCTCTAAGGGACTTGACCCTTCTACATCTTCCCAAAATCATTTTTGGTGCTTTCCTGGCACGCTCTATTCTCGACCTCCTGAGCTTTGTAACATAAAACAAGTTCTCTCTGTGTGCACTCCTTGTGCTTTGATTGACCTTCAACTGGATGTATTTCAACACTTCGTCCAAGTGTTAGCTTGGTGCACTCATTGCATAGGTCTTCCTTCAGAGTGTTCAAAAACTCTATCCTCTTGAGATTCAACTACTCTGACCTCAAAGGTCTTTGTCCCTTTTGTCCCTCGAAGAGATATAAGTGCCCTCTTGGAAACTTATCCTCAAGCACTCCTTGTTGAGTTGACAGAGTATTCAGTAACTCTATAAGTGTCTATCCTTGACACTTCTCTTATCTATGAACTCAAAACAAAGTTCTCCTTGTGCACTCCTTGCACTCGCTCGATGCCCACTTGGTAGATCTATATAGAATCCTCAACAATTTTGTCTTCTCTCTGTGCCCTACTATGAATAGTCTTTCCGCCAAGGTGTTCAGTAACCTTGAGGCTTCTCCCCTGAATTTATGATTCCTCTGGTGTGTCGTTCTGGCATGTCTTTTCTTGAATTCCACATAACTTAGATGTGCACTTTTTGCATTGGATCACAAATTCCTCAACACTCTGTCATGCAACCCCTTGCATTTAGCCACAAAGAACCCAGACTGAAATCAGAAACTCACAGACAACAAATTTTGTTTATAACCTTCAGATGGAATCTAACGTACATCTACAACATACATTCATATGCACATACACATATGACATTCATAAAATCACATGGAAACACACAAAGAATCTTATGCAGGAAAAATTGCTCTTTGTATTAATCTTAGAATGCCTGTTACAATGTGTAAAAATCTCGAAATGCTACAGAGTCTCGGCTCTTTTATTTCTCTCTCTCTATCCTTCCTATCTCTTATTCTTATCTAAAAAAAGCCTATGAATCTAGATACAAAGATCTTTTTACAAAAGAGGGGCTCTTCGAGCCTTTCCCTCCAAGCTACCTACTCTCATTTATTTACATTGAATTACAATTAATGGTTGTCTAGTCTGGTTTGGTTCTAGATCTCCTCAGCTTGTCAACCATTAAGGTGACACCAATTCTTGTCTGCAAAATAACATGGCTTTGTCTCTTCCAGCCTTAAACATTAAATTACAATTTGAAATTTTAAATGAGGGTTGACGCCTCTCCCTCCTTGAATGCACACTTTGATGTGTTTTCTAGTTGGCACGTTGTTGAGTTGGAGCGATGATCCTACACCATGGAGTCTTCAAAGCTTCTTGGCTCAATCGAAGATAAGAGTTCTAGGTGAAATTGTTCTGGTGAACAAATTCTTCTTCTAGCATCAACTCCTCCATCTTTGTACCCGATAATATGATCTGATGGATGATTCTTTTGTATTTGTTTTCTAAGTGTCTTCGTAGGTACTTGAAGATATTGTTTTTTTTTTGTTCTGTTCTAACTTCTCTTCTTCATCTTCCCCTTATGCTACTTCTTGTTCTTTTTCTTCTTCTTCATCAACTTGTTCCATTTATTTCTTTTCTTCTTCTTTTATTTTTCATCAACCCTCACATTGATGCTTTCCACAACTTTGTTGATCCTAAGATTGAAATATTTCTATGATTTCCCTATGTCCACATGAGAATCAAACTTTCCCATTCTTCCAAAAACTATGAAGTTCTTCACATTTCTTGGTCCTCCTTTCCAAAACTCATAGGGAGTTTTATCACCATTGTTTCTGAGCATTACTCTTTTTGAATATGAATTTTTGTATGCACTGCATGAGCATAAAAGACATTTGTCAACTTGGAATCCATTAACATATTTCGAGCCATTTCTTGTACTTTCATGTTCTTCCTTTTGACAAATCCATTCTATTGAGGTGTCCTAGAAACAAATAATTTCCTTTTTATTCCATACTTGCTACATAAATCGATAAATTCCTTTGAAGTAAACTCTCCTCCATTATCATATCTCAAACATTTGATTTTTGAATCCATTTCATTTTCAACCATTTCCTTGTATACCTTGAAGTTCTTAAATGATTTTGAATTTTTATTGAGAGAAAAAACTACAATCGTCCTTGTAAAATCATCAACCAATAACATAAAATATTGATCACCTTTTATACCCTTTGTTCTAGTTGGTTCAACTAGATCAATATGTACAATTTCCAGTGGTCTTTTTGTGGAGTATTCCTTTGATTTGAATTTTATCTTCTTTCTTTTTTCCTTTTTGACAATTATTGCATAAGATGTTGGTTGGCTTTGTGATCTGGATAATTTCTCTGACTTCTTTGTTTTTTCTGACTTTGACTAGGTTGTCAAATTTTATGTGACCCATCCTTCTGTGCCATAGCCAAACTTCATCATCCTTTCCTAGAAAACACTTTTCATTTCTAATTTCACTTAATACATATATGTTGATTGAAGTTCTTATAGTTGTTGCAACCCATCTTCCTGAATCTTATTTTCTTATCTCACACTTCTATGAATCAAACAAAAATTTTGTGACCTTGGTCACACATTTTACTTACACTTAGAAGATTATGTTTCCTATCTTCCACTAGTAGAACATTTTATGCCTTGGTATCTTTGTTTCCAATTCTTCCTGTGCCTCTTCCAATGATTCTAGTCGAGTCATTGTTTCCAAAGGATTATGATCCATCTCTTTCCTTTCTCAAGGTTATAAACTTGTCCTCATCACTTGTCATGTGCTTTGAATAGCCATTATCAACATACCAACCATGTTTCTTGTATTTAGATTGTATAGAGAGTGTGCATTATTTATTGTTATACTAATTCTACTTTCTTATCCATATTCTCTACTGAGGTTCATGTTTGTGATTGTTGTTATTCTCTAGGAGGGATTGTCATTCTACAATCTTTGGCCATGTGTCCAAAGTTGTTGCACTTGTAGCATTCAAATTCAGTGCTCAAGGATTCAAACATGTTGTAGCTTCTTCTCTGTGCTTCAGTAGGATTTTTTGGATAACCATTGTGTGCATGAATTTCAAAGTTGTTTTTGTTTCTGCTATTTTCTCTTCAATTTATAGCTTTATGTCCAAAATTGTTACGTGAATAACATAAACCAAAGAAGACAGTTTGATACCTGGGAGTTGAAGATATTCTAAAATGAATTACTCTTATGAATCCTTCTTCTTCTTGAATCCTTCTTGTTTCTGACTATCGTTGATTATGAAATATGAATCTTTTGGGTAGAGGAGTGTCTTTGTGATCTTCCTTCTAAAAATACTTGTCTCCTTTGACTGTCTATGATTAGCTTCTTGCTTGTGTTTCTTGATATTTTTTTTGGATCTTGATCCCTTTTTTGGCTAATTGTATCCAAGTTCGAACTTGTCATGATTTGGCATTTGACTGCTAATAATATTGTCCAGAAATTTTGAGTTGTTCTGCATGTTTTTCTTTTGAAGATCTTTTATCAATGTGCCAATCTCTACTTCCAAATTTCCAATGATCATGTCTCTTTATTCTAACCATTCTTTGAGTTCTTATTCAATTCTTTTGTCTTATTTCAAATTTAATTTTTAATTTAGTGATCATCTTCCTCTAGTTCCATAGAGTTGGAATTTTGAGTTTTCTCTTTTCTTTTCATTCTTTTGTCTTTTCATAACTTCTATATCACTCAACAGTTATTCTTTGTAGTCAAGTTCTTCCTCTTCATATTATTCTTTGTTTCCTTCTTCATCAAAATTTTCTATTTCCATGAATATAACCCTTTTTGTCTCACTTTTACTATCTTCATCTTCCTTTGATGATGTGTTGTCTTCTTTTGGGAAAAAGATATTCTTGAAAAAATTGTTTTTGGTTCCTTTTCCTTTGTACATTTGTTTTCTATTTGAATCATCTTCTTCATTTATTTTCTTTTTCTTATGGGGACATTTGTTATAGAAATGAACAATACCATCACAATTAAAACAAATCAATGGAATCTTACCTCTGTATTTTTCATCGTTTCCCTTTTATATCCTTCTAATGAAGTTGGCTACTTCTTCATTGTATTTTGAGATGTCACTGTTGTTGTTATCTAAATTTACCTCTTGCTTTCCCCTTTTCTTCGACTTCTTGGATGCTTTGAATGATTATTCTTTTGTGACTAGATTCTCCTAATCGATACTCATTTCATAGGCCATGAATATTCCATGTGGCTCATCCATTCTTATTGAGTTCATATATATTATTTATTCTAGTGTTGATATCTTAGGATCAAATCTCATTGGAAGAGATCTTATCACTTTTTGAACAATTATAGATTCATTAACTTCTTCTCCCAAAACTTTGATTGCATTCATTGTTTCATCAACTCATAAAAAGTAGGCTGCAATATTTTCATCTTCTTTCATCTTCAATTTCTCAAATTGACCTCTGTAAGTTTGAATATTTATTGCCTTGACTTTTATGTCTCCTTCATAAAATTTCTAAAGTTCGTCTCAAATCTCTTTTGCTAAATTGCAATGCATAAATTTGACATATACTAAATCAACCAGACCATTCAGGAGTGCAGTTTTTCCCTTTGAATTATTTAGACGGAGTTTCTTTCCATTTTCATTTGTTGGAGGAACAACAGGTTCTTTATATCCATTTACAACTGATTGTCAAACCTCAAATCCATGTGCATGTACATATGTTTTCATCCTTCTGCTCGAGAATGGATAGTTATGTCCATCAAACTGTGGTATTCCATTTTTATACATAATGTTTCTTTCCATGATCTACCTTTCAGTGGTTACACTAATTCCTAAAGGAACCTGCTCTAATACCAATTCTTGGATTACTGAGAGGGGGTGGGGGGTTGAATTAGTAATAGATATGTTTAATCCTTTTAACAACAATATGTAAGTGTTGTTTATATTTATCATCAATATACCATTATCATTCAAAAAGTGTACAATAAATAAACCATGAACAATGAAAAATCATATAGATACAAAGTACACCAGTATTTTTACGTGGAAACCCAATGTGGGAGAAAACAACATAATGTTTTTTCTTATATATCTTTAATAATTACATTCATTGGAAGCACCAACTTCTTTTGTTCTCCAACTACAAGTGGAAGGAGGCTCTGACTCCCTATATTTTCAGGCTAAAACTTTAGGGAAGCTCCAACTCTCCAATTCTCTAGCTACAACCCCCTATGTTCTCCAGCTACAACCGGAAGGTGGCTACAACCACATATCCTTTCCCCATCCAACCACCCTGAAATATAAGTGTCAAATGATGAAACCACTGCCATGCTATCCCTATGAGATATACCACTGTAAACATGTACCAATCTATCCCAACAACCTGTAACCAAAATATACCAATAATCTGTAATCAATCATGTACCAAAAGTCATCCTGTACCAACAAATACCAACATGTATGTGACTTGTATATGCTACAGCTCGTGTATGTATGCACCCAGTCTATACTGTATTATATGTATGTACATGGCATGTCTATAATATACCCTACGTACACCTTCAGACAGCTAGGGTTTTCACCTTTTCTAAAACTCAAATACTTTGCTACCTTTGTCGAATCAACCTACAACCTGTCACTGTGTCCAATCTGTAGTTGTTCCCTATGCATACATCATCATACGTATCTCTTAACCAAGTGCATCTATATCTCTCTAGTCATGTTCCATACATGTGTATACAATCATGATAAAGTGTAATAACCCTCACATGGACTAGACGTCAAACCATCACTAATATGCAGCCTCAAACTTCACAAACAACTTCACAATTAGTTCACAACCAAAACCCTCAACCATGTACCACAAAATCCCTCAACACTAACAATATCTACCAATGATAAATATCAGATATACCAGTACTGTATTTCTATAGATCTGACTTATTCAGTCAGTTCCATACAACCAATAGCCTCTCTAGGGAAAATCCTCAAACCCCCATAACCATATCTCATGTAGACAAGAACATCCAACTACTTATAAAATAAGACATACCTTTTGAACCTCTAGATATATTTGTTGTACCTAATCACTATAGACCTTCCTGGGGTCTTTCTTTTAGACTCTGAGAACCTGACACCCTCAACAACTCAATCTTTCATGGATTTTCCAATTGTACATGTTAGGGACCTAACCTCTCACGTAGGTAGAATAATATATTCTGATGTAATAAAGGTCAATATTAATAAGATCTAGCAATAAGGAATAATAAGTCGAATGTAAGAATACCTAATAGAAGCTGCCGCTTCTAGAAGGATCTTCCTCTAGATGGTTCTTTTGATAGACATATTTAGTATAAATAGGAGTCAAGGGTATGAAAATTTTTGTCTTGGATATTATTGTAATAGAACTCTAATCTGTTGGAGGTTTCCCTCTCAAAGAGGCAAGTGAACATTGCTCTCAGTAATCAAAGTTATCTTTCTGGTGTTATTCTGGTATCATTTTGGTATTATTGTGGTGTTGTTCTAGTTATATTGTTGTTCATTTTCCATTTATATCATTTTATTTATGTGCTGCATACTTTTTATATCTTGAATATTACAGGTGGTATCAGAGCACTTTCCTTGACATAAAATTGTGGGTTAATTTTTTTCAAGGTAGAGATGTATTCTGACATCTTTAATATACAGATATTTGTTGTTACACACATAAACCCGTGGTCGGGGATTCATACACATAGGAAATACAAGTGATACTTAAGCGCACATCTATTGGCCACCCTAGTAACCCACGTTGGTACCCCTTCGAGTGGTAGCACATCAAACAACATCTATATATGGATCGGCCTAGATTTCATAAAGCCCTCTTAATATAAACCGATCAGCCACGCGACTGCTATAGTGCCACTGAGAACAACACTCGAGAAGATACTCTCTAGTACCTAGGTAGTCGGGTAGTACGGCTAAGGGCACGGTCTAGCCTCCTTAGTTGGTTCCCTGAGATATTTGGCTGAGTAGTATTGTTGAACCCAACATGTATATTAGAGAGCTATAGAACAATTCAAACCCTTGAATAACTAACCTTTGGGAATGGAAACAAAAAACAAAACAGACAAGATCTATTTCCACACAACTATGTCTCCTGCATTCGAGTTGCCAAATCACTACACATTTCTTCTTGATTAATCATTTGGGCATTTCATCATTGCAGTATTCTTTAGACCGAAGTATAACTCCGCAGGTGTAAAAATAAAAAGTCTTGATCCTGTTGCACCATTATTTGAGACCTATTCCATTGGATTTCTCTCTTCTCCCTTATCACTTTCATACCTATAATTTTTTAGAAATTGTTTTGACCCCACCCAACCATTTTCGGTTCCCTCGTCATCATGGACCATACCCGTAGCCAAGACTTGGAAACTCACTTCAATACCTTGCAATCAAATTTCACAAAGACCCAACAAGAAGTGAGACAACTCAATGCCAATATTGCCACCATCAATAAAAACATGCATTCCTCCATCGTCGCCTCAATTGAGGAACTCAAAGAAGAACTCAAACAAAACATTACTACCCAACTTGAATATGTCGCTATGATGATCTACACCAAGCTGCATATCCCTGCAGATCCCACTTTATCTGACCCACCTTTGCATAGCAAAGCTGAAACTTCCTCTCATTCCCATAATTTTCAGCCCCGTCACTTTTAGCGTGACCTACGCCTTCCACGTGTGGATGTGACAAAATTTGATGTCTCAAATCCCACTAGTTGGGTAACTCAAATGGAAAAATATTTCTCTTTGTACGACATTACATATGTGTTGGCCAAACTTCGGTATGGTGTTTTCCATCTAGATCAAGAATGTTGGCAATAATGGCAATGGAGAAAAACCAGTCATCAAGGGTATGTTTATTGGACACACTTTGTGGTAGATCTTTATGAAAACTTTGACACTAACACCAACCATTTAGACCGTTTGACAAAGTTCAAACAATCTGACACAGTGAAATACTTTACAACTACTTTTGAGCAACTAAATTTTCATACAAAGGGAATGTATGATGATTTTTTCCGAGAATGTTTTATCAGTGGCCTCAAGGATGAGATCCATGCCCATGTCCTCATGGCTCGACCTCAGATTTGGGTGCAGGCTACTAAAAGAGGTAAGGAAACAAAATAGGTTGTCTCTTCTCAAAATCGAAAACCCTCCTTTATTCCTTGCACTAAACCAGTAAATCCCACTCCTCCTTCTACTCCACTAAAGATCCAAAAATTAACCAGGGTTGAAATGGTTGAACGCCAACTCAAAGGCCTTTCTTATAATTGTGATGAAAAATATTTTGCGGGATGCAAGTGTAAGGAACAAAATATTTTTATGGCCATCTCGGAGGATGTTTCAGAAGAGGATGTTGAAGCTCCCCTTGTGTCTGTGTCACTTGAACCCACTGGCATAACCCCTCCCTCAGACCTTCCCGAAGTAGAACCGGTCATTTCCCTAAATGCTCTCACTAGTTTCTCTACTCCCTAAACCCTCGAGCTAATTGGCTACATCAAGCATAGGAAGGTCATCATTCTTGTTGATAGTGGAAGCACCCATAATTTTATTCATCGCTGCATTTCCCAATAAACTAATTGTTATATCCATGCAGTCAATAATTTCCAAATCATGATTTCCAATGGCGGGTCCACGAAATGTGGAGAGCGTTGTGAAAATGTGCGTCTCCAAATTGGTGACTACCAACTGAAATCTAATATGTTTTCTATCGACATGGGTGGTTGTGACATTGCGTTGGGTGCAGACTGGATATGGACTTTGGGTCCCATTCTCATGGATTTTAAGGAATTAGCCATGTAATTCGACTAGGATGGTCAACAATATAAGTTCCAAGGCATCATCTTCCATTCCCCTGATATCATTAGTTCCCATCGTAGGAACAACTTCTCAAAAAATGTCATTCTATCATTATTGCCCAACTCCGTGCCATATAAGCAACTGAGACACCCTTTGTGTCGCAGGACCTCCAATCCATCCTATTGAAACATCAAGTGGTTTTTTCCACTCCCAAGGGACTCCCTCCTTCCCATGGTGTTCATGATCATTCCATTCCCCTTGTCCCGGGAATCCTTCCTCCCAATATCCATCCTTATCGTCACCTCTTTTCCCCAAAAAATGAAATTGAGAAAATGGTTCAAGAACTGCTTAACATAGGTTTTGTCCACCCTAGTACAAGCCCCTAATATTCTCCTATGGTCATGGTCCTTAAGAAAGAAGGTTCTTGGCGCATGTGTCAAGTACGAAGGTCATCTTGTTGGCAAGGACAACACTAGAGTGGATCCTAAAAAGAATGAATCTATGAAAGACTATCCTCATCCAAAGACACTCAAACGATTGTGTGAATTTATGGGCTTAACATCTTATTATCTCAGGTTTGTTAAGAATTATGGAAAGATTGTGGAACCTCTCACTGCACTCCTTAAAAATAATTCTTTCACTTGGACTCCAACAGCTTCTTAGGATTTTCAAACCTTGAAGATGTCCATGCACACCACTCCAGTCCTGACCCTTCTTGATTTCACAAAGACCTTTGTCCTAGAATGTGATGCTTCAAGGAAAGGAATTGGCGTTGTCCTTATGCAAGAGGGTAGACCTTTGGCCTTTACCAACACACAACTGTCTGAGTGAAATTTTTTCAAATCAATCTATGAAAAGGAAATGTTGGCTATTTTGAATGTCATTAATCTTTGGTGCCCTTATCTATTGGGGAAACACTTCCAAATTAAGAAAAATCATCAAATCCTCAAGTATTTTCTGGAATAATGCATTTCCTCCTCAGAGCAACAAAAATGGGTTACTAAGATCTTTGGATATGATTATTATATCATTTACAAGAAAGGGAAAGACAAAGTGGTTGAGGATGCACTTTACCGAAAATATGAAGATGAAGGGTCCCTTTTTTCTCTCTCCTTCATTGTACCAGATTGGCTCCAAGCCATTTTCTAGGAATGGCTACACGATCCCAAAAGTTTTCATCTGATGAGCTTCATGATGAGCTTCGATACAAAGTTTTTTTGTATTTAAGTAAACAATCAAAACTTAAATCCATGGTACTTTCTAAGCTTCATGCTACACCCACAACTAGGCACTCCAAGTTTACCAAAACCTATGACAGTGCCAAACGTTCTTTTTTCTGGGATGGTATGAAATAGGATGTTCATAATTTTATGGTTGAATGTGATGTGTGTCAATGGAACAAGGGAAAAACATTCAAATCTCCTGTCAGACCAAAACTGCTTCCGATTCCACCTGCTTTTTGGTGGGATATCTCTATGGATTTTATTATAGGCTTACCTAAATTGGGCAATAAATCAATCATCATGGTGGTAGTTGATCATATTTCCAAGTATGCTCATTTATGTGCTCTTCAACACACATTTACAACATCCACTGTGGCTCAACATTTCATGGATTAGGTCCTCAAGCTTCATGGCATGCCGCATTATACTGTTTTGGATTGCGACCCAACTTTCAAGAACAACTTTTGGCAAGAATTGTTCAAGCTACAAGGCACCCAATTGTATCTCAGCACAACTTATCATCCCCAGACTGATGGTCAAACTGAAGTTGTCAACAAGTGTTTGGAAACATATTTGAGGTGTTTTTCCTTGGAAAATAAATATCAATGGGATCAATGGTTACCACTAGCTAAATGGTGGTAGACCACTTCATACCATACATATACCCGCATGAATCCTTTGGAAGCAGTATATGGAAAAAATCCACCTTTAGTTCTCTCATATTTTCTAGGTGTCTTGAAGGTCCGAGCGGTTGACCAAACTCTTACAGTTCGAGAGGCTATTCTCCATACCCTCAAAGAGAATTTGGTCATGGCCCATAATCGCATGAAGCAACAAGCAGATCAAGGTCGCTCTGAACGTTAATTTGCAAAAGGAGATGAGGTGTTTCTTCGACTGCAACCTTACAAGAAAAATTCCCTCAAGGATGGCCATTGTCAGAAACCGATGCCCAAATTTTATGGTTCTTATACCATTTTCAAGTGTGTGGGACATGTGGCCTATCAGTTAGATTTTCCCAGTCATTCTAAGATACAACATGATTTTCATGTTTCCTTCTTAAAGAATGTGATTGGAGCTAAGTGCTAAACTCAAACCAACCTCCCCGAGTTGGATGAAGAAGGCTCCATTTGGCTACAACCACAAGTAGTTTTGGACCAGCATGAGCGTCGCTTGCATCAACGAACCATCAAGGAAGTGTTATTTCAGTGGAAAGATACAACCCCAACATATTCCACTTATGAACCATCTACCATTCTGCAATAATTTCCACATCTCAAGCCTTGAAGACAAGAATGTTTTTAAGGGGGAGGACATGTTAGAAACCTAACCCCTCACGTAGGTAGAATAATATATTTCAATGTAATAAAGGTCAATATTAATAATGGATAACAATAAAGAAGAATAAGTTGAATGTAAGAAGACATAATAGAAGCTTTCGCTTCTAGAAGGATCTTCCTCTAGATGGTTCTTTTGATAGACATATTTAGTATAAATAGGAGTTGAGGGTATGCGAACTTTTGTCTTGGATATTATTGTAATAGATATTTTCTTTGGTGGAGGTTTCCCCCTCGAAGAGGAAAGTGAACATTGCCCTTAGAAAACAAAGTTTTGTTTCGGGTGTTATTTTGGTATCATTTTGGTATTATTGTGGTGTTGTTCTTGTTATATTGTTGTTCATCTGCCATTTCTAGCATTTTATTTTTGTTTTGCATTCTTTTTATATATGTTGTATTACAATACACTCCCTTTCATACTGTCATCCCACGTATGTACGCAACCTCTTCCACTGCAGTCCACGTACACCTAAAAAACTATGGATTTTTAAGTATTTCTGCAACTCCGAAACTTTCACCACCCTTCTCGCTACGTCAAACTTGTGTAATTTTAGATATATAAATGAGTACTTGCAATAAGACTTACACAATAATATATATTCAATGTGCTCAATAGGTGCTAATAGGAGACCCTTTCTCTCTTATCTATACTTTCCAAGTAGCTTCCTCTAGGGGCTACCTTCTAACCAACTTAATCCAACTTCCTTCTTTTAGGGATAACCCACTTCTAACCACTTGTCCACTTACAACCACTTTATCCACAAATATTAAACTCTCCACTTTTAATTGCAACAAATTTATTTTAATTATTTTCTTATTGCAACAACTTAACCTGTGATTAACTCCTAGATTCACCCACTTTGACTAGTCAACTTCTTCTAGGGGTTTCTAGAACAATTTGACTTCTTTGACCTTCTAGGGGCTTCTAGATAACTCAAGAGGGTTCTCTAACTTTACAAGGCCATAAATCTCTAACTGTGAGGATTTATGTGACATTCCATATATCACCGACAATGGCATGACATGTATTATCCATCTAGAATAGTCTCATATGCAAATACAATGATATTCATACCTTTATACCTCAAAGAAACTTGAGTCCCTTAACCATACTATTGGGGCTACCAAAATTTGTTACCATACTTTCTTCAAGGGTTGACATCAATGACAACCAACCCAATTAATCAATAGAGAGTGATAAAATAGGTACGTCGGATGAATGAAAGAAACAAATACTAGTCAAACCAGTGGAAGAAATGGAAGAAATTTTGTCCATAAGGGTTGGTAAAGTAATCCACCGAAATAAATATCTGGAATATTTAATTAAATGGAAAAATAGGGGATTACAAGAAGCATAATGGGTGTCCGAGTAGGAGCTAGCATGCCAACGAAGTTCCTCAAACTATGAACCAGTTACCACATGGATTGGAAGCTCATTATTTTTCTTACCAGGGGTGTTTGATGCATGAGCATCCTTGGCCTCGAGCGATGCACATATGTTTATGTGCAAGTAGATTGTAGGAGGAATAAGGACCTTGATGTTACTTTTATGTTGTTACTATGTGTAACTATTGTGATTCCTATGTTATCCCTTCAAGAAACCATCCACGTGTCTCAGAAAGATCAAGCACCAAGTGGAAATCACTTGATCCAGGTGGATATCGGTGGCCACCCACCTTTTCTGATTGGCTCAAAACAACTTTCTCACAAATTTGACAATTTACTATTTTTAGCATTTTTTAACTTCGAGGGCCATTTTGAGGGCCCAAATGAAGATTTTTCAAGATCGAGGTTCTCAATGATAGTTGAAGGCATAATTGATCCCCCAAAATTAATCTCCTCGACGTTACCTTTCCAACGAGCTATCATATGCCTAAAATGGAGATCGTATGCAAAAGTTACGACCCCGGGAAGT
>SNQJ01S0019013.1:83752-136789 GCA_010110895.2 Picea sitchensis | reverse complement strand
TATTATATAATTTCTAATTAATTAATTTTCTATAATTAAATAATCAATTTCTAATAATTTATTTATTGTTTAATATTTTTTTATAAAGAAATAATAATTTATTATTATTTAATAATTAAATTATTATTTATTATTATTTAAGTGTTATTATTAAATTATTTAATTTTATATGAATATTAACTAAATTTTTAATTATTTTATTTTAAATAATAATTAAGTAATTACTAAATAATATTTAAATATTACATTTAAATTGTATCAAAATATGGTCATGGTTGTGGCGATGCATGCCAGCCGTCAACTAGCAACAACCACTTTTATGTAAAAAGTGGTTGATATACGCCGATAGACGCCATTAATTAAAAAAAAGTGAAAAAATAGCAACAACCACTTTTATGTAAAAAGTGGTTGATATACGCCGATCGACGCCATTAATTAAAAAAAAGTGAAAAAATGGCGTCGATATCAACCACTTTTTACATAAAAGTGGTTGTTGCTAGTTTATGTGATGTCTTGATTGATGGAAGGATTGGTTGATGGAAGGATTGTGTTGAATAATTTTAAAATATTTGTATTTTTAGTATATGATTTTTAGGTATAAATTATTAATAGTCAATTTCTTTAATTAATTTCTTTTTTTTTTAAACCTGTAAATAAGTAAATAAATTGAAATATTAATAAATTATTTATTAAATTTTTTCATTATTTTTATATGAATTTTTTTGATATAAAATTATTGATAATTTTATTTGACATCAAAACTAATTGAACATTTTAAAATGTTTAAAAAATTTGAAATATTTATTAAAAATTTATGAAGTAAACTAATGCTTAAAAATTGTATAGTCTTAGTGTTACAAAATATTGTTTGAGAAACTGAATTTTAAAAAATTTGAAGTATTTATTAAAAATTTATGAAGTAAACTAATGCTTAAAAATTGTATAGTCTTAGTGTTACAAAATATTGTTTGAGAAACTGAGAGTGAACATATTTATTGAAACGATAGGATTAGTTTTATTTATGAAATAATATGAGACTATCATATTATATTATAAAATATTTTATATATTATTTTTATGAAATAAAGTTATACTATCATATTATATTAATATTAAACATAAACATGTTGATCACTCCACGACTAAGAGTCAAAGTGTTCTAATTTTTGTAATTGCAAGCTTTTGCTCTTATCTATTTTCAATGTTTTAATTCTTGTAATATCATGTTCTTTCCATGGTGACTAGTGGTTTAAAACATTAGATAAATTATTAGGTTTTCAATGCCCTCATTTGAAAAGTAAAGGAGTCTGTTTACAACAATGCCTCCACAACCACACTTCATTCTTAAAGCTTGTGTACTTTTAGTGCACTTTTTATTGTGAGGAATCAAATTAGGAAGTAAGTAAAGAAATATGTAAGCCTTACTCAATTTTCAATTGAAATAATTACTCAAATTCTAATGTTATTATTTTTAATTTTATGTTGTGTTATTATTATCAATTTACTTAATTTTCAATTGAAATAATTACTCAAATTCTAATGTTATTGTTTTTAATTTTGTGTTGTGTTATCAATAAGTCAACTTCAACTTTCTTCATTTGCAAGTTTTCATTGTTCATAAACTTACTCTTCTATCAAGAAATTCATGAAATAATGAATTAAATTCAAATAAATAGTGAATGTCAATAATTATCTTACCTAAAGTTTGACAAAGAGGACACATATGAGGAAGAAGAATATGAAGAAGATGATTATTCCCATCCTCATAGTGTAATGAGTTTGGAGATGAATGCTGAAAAGAAATATGAAGTTAAGCAGATGACATGGAAGGCCAAGTTGTAGGGTCATTGAATGTGATAGTAATTGCATTTTCCTTTACATGGATATAAAAATAAAGAATCTATAGATAGAACAAAAGAGTGCCCGCTCACTATAAATGGCCAGTCAACATCCCATGACTATAATATTGATGACTCCAAGCAAGTTGGTTGCACAAAATATTATATATAAGAGGACATGGAATTTCCACGAGACTAAATAAAGGTTTTCTCTAAACCTAATAGGAGCTTGATCTTGTTTTTCTATTATGTGATGATCTTATATCTTTGATGAGTGCTCAAGTAATCAGGGATCCAATTCAACTTTTGTGCTCAAGTAGACCTGGTTCATATATATGCTTGAGACCTAATTCTTGTATTGAGCTTGTCAATTGGATCTTTGATCTTTCTTCCTGAATGTGTTTTCTTCCCTATTTTAAAATCTCTCAAGTGTCAATATCTTTTGTTCTTAAAGCAAATAGGGGAGCTCAATTATAGGTCTTGAAGATTCCTCCTAAATGTTCAAGATCATGAGCAGGTTCAATCAAGACCTAAACTTGATCTACTTAGAGTGCTCAAGAAGCCATACCTCTCTATTGAATCAATCAAAAGTAGGGGGGAAATTAGCAAGCAGAGGAACTCAAAAGTAGGTTTTTGTTTAAGTGCTTATCATCATTGTTTTTGAGTTTATAATTGAGTGAGAGATGATACTTGAGTGAGAACTCAAGTGATTTCTCAAGAACAAGCATTGAATTTTCATGATCATTTTCTATTCAAGATGAATAGGTGTTGTCTATCTGTTCTGCGAAATGGATTTTTTTGTCGAATCCAACGACATAAATTTGCATTAATTAATTATTTTTTGTTGTTTAAAATCCATTCTGAAAGCACCAATGGATTCAACATGTTGAAAAACCCCTAGGGCACCCAGATTATACAAAAATAATCACTCAAACATGCAGATCTAACAATTTCTAACCTAATTTTGGGAAAAGGCCCCTGAAAATATGGTCAAAAAAGAGTAATTTCTTAGAATGTTTAAACTACTCAAGATGAAAATAATAGCTCCATCACCTTGCTTGGATATTGTTCTAGGATGTCACATGCTCATTTTTCTACTTTTGAGCAAAAAAATTTCGAGCAATTTTAAAGTTTATTTTGTTCCATGGTTTATATCAAAATGCGTTAAAATGTGCATTTAATGTAGAGACTTGTTGCTTTGGATTATGACTTGTTATTTATAAAAAATGATCAATGAATAAAAAGTTTTATAATATAGTTTGAAATTTGTCAACACATAATTCAAGGTCATTTTCCTGATTGGATTTTATTGTAGGGAAAATAGTTAGTGTTGTTATTATTTATCATCAATTTATTTGTGGAAGTGTATATCAATACTCTCCTCTCAATATTGTTTTTGATTGACATTTAGGGTAAAGAGACATTGTTGTTTGTTTGTTTGTTTTTATTTGTTTTAATTAAATGATGTGGTGAATTTTTTTAAGTGGTTTTGTTGCATTGTAATATTTTATGTATTGGAATAAAAGATTAATGGTGTGGGTATTTTTACAATTTCTCTAATTTTATATTTTGGTTAAATATCTATCACAACATCCTTGTATACACAAGTACAAACTTAATGAACTAGATACCTTGTTGATTACCCCAATTTGATGTGGGTTAAGGCTCCATACTGACATAAAAAAGGTATTAAGTTCTAACCCTTAAGAAATTTACATTGCAACAAGTCCATATACAAGAATAAAGTGTTATAACCTTAATTTGCACCAGGCATGCATACCTAACAACAGACCATCTTACTTACTATTTTTGCCAAGCCAATACTAAATAACTCTTCTTAAAAACCAAATTTTTGAAAATTTACATGCCCTGCACCACTACTACCCGCGTATGTACCCTAGTTGCATCACTACTGCCCGCATATGTATGTTAGCTGCACCATTACAACCCGCATATACCCACAAAAGTTGCAAAAATTAAAAATTTACAAGGAATACGGGCCTTTGGGTAGTTTTCTATCCAATTGACCACCCATAGCCCGTCACCCAACTGAATAACTATCTTTTTGGCATATAAAAGAAGGTGTTGGGGTCCCATTCCAAAGTGAACCATGAAAGTAGTGAAACTCTGCCCATTTCCTAATCCCCCTTTGCCCCAAGAATTTGCAACCACATTGTGAGTTTTGAGCCAAAATTCCCTATTCTTGCCCTTCTTCCTCATCCATAATCCTATGCATATTCTCTAGAGAGAAGTCTGAGAGAAGACGGATACATGGAAGTAGTTGGAGCTTGGTGAAGAGGAGCCCAGGATCGGGTACGTGGAGCAGTCTCCGATCTCGTTTTGTAAGTGAATTTGTGAGATTAATATAAATAAGTACTTTTGTCGTCTCGCCATATGATGTGTTTTATCTTTATGTTTGATTTACATTTTGTTATGAAATCTAACCCATTAGTTCATATATAGAATGCATGTTCATAGTTTCTTGTTTGTCTTTTGGTGAATGCAGGTCAACCTTGGGAGGAGATTTGTAGTTGAGAAGCAAGCGAACGCATTGGGATCGACACCAGAGATGGAGTTTAAGGTAAGACTACCAGATCCCTATAATTTATACTTTATACATGAATGTGGGGTGTTGTCGGGATAGTTGCTAAAAGTAGGAGACTTTAGACGGTTAGCTCTGCCTGCACTTTAGAACCCTAGTGTAGTACGTAGGGGGGTTTTCCCACTATAACATAATTGGCGACCATACTGGGGAGCCTCTAGGGTTTTTGGGGGATTTTTGTTTTTGGGTGTCTTTAATTGGTTTATTCACTGTTTCTTGAGTTTCTGTAAGTTTCTTTATCTTTAAGGGATTCTCGTCTTCCATACCAGTATTCCCTGCCTAGTTTTCTTGACTCTTGTTTTTCTTTTTTAGAGATTTCACAGAGGTGTACGCGGCCTACAGTGGGTCTGCATGTGTACATACACACCCTTTCTTTGGACAACCCGCATACATATGTAGGATGTTGAAGTATTAGTTGTGTGCCTGTGTCAGGGAAATCTTTTTTAAAGAAGAGACAGTCATCCTCTTCCCTGAATGAAGCCATATTTCTCAGGGGTTTTCTTGATTTATCTCTGGTCTCTATTTCTTGCAGTCTTTGGCCTAGGTCTGAAAGCAGTTATCTTTTTCTTTATCAAGTTTTCTTGTGTTTTCTTGATTAGGGTTTGAGACAAGTTTTGTGAGTTTTTTCTGATTAACTTGTTCAGTATTGACAGTAACTCTCTGCGAGCCGCAATGGACCTAAAGTTGGTTTTTGGTCTCATCTTGTCTTCACTTTTCCCTTTTTACTTGCTTTGGAAGAAAATAAAAGAATTCACTTTCAAGTTTCTTATTTTGGAGCATAAAAAAAAAAGTTTTCAGTTTCTTGTTCGGTTAAGTAGTTAGGTTAGTTGTTTTTCCAGGAAGAAGAGTGCTTTCTTAAGTTCTTACTGAATACTTAGGACTTTAAGTAGCTCGCAGTCGAGGGAAATTTAGTTTTGAGTTTTTCTTTTAAAAGATCTTAGAGAGAAAAGTTAGTTAAAGAGTGTTCAATTTGCAATTTTTTTTTGTTGAAAAAAAAGTAATTGTGTTTCCAACATTTGTTCTTCTCTTTCGTCTCTTAAAAGACACCATTAGTTTCATTTCCGTTCCTTTGACTTAAGATAAACCACTTAAAATTAACACTGAATTAAAATTAATCAAACTTTGTGTTTGTAGGGTCCTTTAACTAGATTAGTCTAGAGCCTTGATTTAGGTTAGAGAGGAAACTCTTCAAGGATATAAAACAAACATAGGAGTCTGTGCTAGAGAGTGAAAAAATTCCAGTGACACGAAAACTATCTAGGATCCCCCTCTAACATAGGGGATAAACAGGAGGTCATGTGCAGAAAGGTAGTGGAGATAACCCCTCCAAAGCCGAACCAATTGTAGCGGAGGAACCCATATAGAGGACTTATTATCTTAGGATTACATTGATCGCATTTGCCATGGAGCTTCATGGGTATCAAATCCGTTCGAGGTCCTTAGTCGTCTTCCAGAACACTTGATTTCGGTAACCTCGATAGGTTTCAAGCTTGATACCCTACTCATTATGGTCCACCCGACTATCAACTATACCCTCCTGGTAGTTGTTCATGAGCTGGCAACTTAGTTTTCTTTCATTTTAGGGAATTACACAGGTGACTGTGGGGGTATACCGTGGTACCTAGGGCAAACATCAGGCCACTCTTTGCAGATTATACCTGGAGGGTGCTTCCATGTTCAAGTTTCACTTGCATCGGCAAGTTTCTCTAGTGTTGGTCGTTGTAACTGTTCTTCCAACTAGTAATGGTGGTTTTCTTGTTGCATCTCATAGGAAATTTTTCTAGTGCACGTTGTGGTCTTCAACATTAGAAATCCTTAGTGTGTTGTTGATCTTCTCACACAGTGGAAGATCAAGAGCTTCGCCAGTCGTGAAGGCTTTTGGGCCTACCACTAGTTAACTTGGAGCCACTACCACCACCGTGAAGGTGAAGACTTGACCAGGAAGGGTCATTTGAGGCGACAGGGACACGAGAAGTTGTACCCGAGCCATCTCTGAGAGGACAACATTCGTTTTCGTAGCGACAAACTATTTATGACCTTGCAGAGGAAGCTCTTAGTCCATATAAATCTCTGATCACTGACTTGTCGGCGCCACTTTCGAAACAGATTTCCCCTCCAGGGGTAACACATCATGAGCATCAGATAATCCTGCAAGAAGTGATGGAAGAAAATGCTTCTACTTTGTCAGGGAGTCCTCATACTCCCTCTATAATTGCCATAACTGGGGGCGTTCTGCCTCCTAACTCACCTTCTCAGGTTCGGTCCACTATGGTCTTAAATGCCTTTACCTCGAGTAATGGTCTGATTCTGTCCATGGTGGTGATCACTGCACCGTTTACACATAGTTTGATGGGCCCTCCATTTTCATATGGGATTACCAACTTTGACACGAACTCAATCCTCTCCTACTCCACCTTGAAGACTTTGGGTCTAGGGGCAGGGACCTCTAACAATCCTCTACAAGGGTCCATGGGGGGAACTTCATCCCCCTATAATGCTTTTCCTTACAGCGGGGGTCATATACCTCCTTCATCTCCCTCGCTCGATGACACTCAGAAACTCGTCTAGCCAACCATGAACTACAACCTGTCTGGAGTAGGTAGTCAATGACCTTCTTCTAGTACCACACCGGTGGGTTCCTTTTCATTCTCTTTGTTCGGTGTATTTGGCAACAATGCATTCTCATCATCTTCCATCTCAACCAGGGGAAACCCTGGTTTTGGATCACAAAATCTTGCGTAGGGTACTATGCCTGCACAGGGGGCACACTCTTCTCAAGAAACTTGGAATCCATGGCAGGGATCATTTCCCTCGTCAGGGATGCCGACCGGGGGTATCCCCTTCCATGGCTAATGGAACCTCAGGCAAGGCTCAGTACCTATGCGTGTCATATCGGTAGGGGGTAACCCTTTATAGAACCTTTGGAACACTACGTTGGGATAAATCCCTTCTCAACTCTCAACGTCCTACTATGGGAGTTAGCCGATGACATCTCAACAAAAGCAGCATCCGAATGCCGGCGTAGGCCATGGATTTTACCAGAACCCAAGCCAACAACCTAACTTTTCCTAGAAACCTGGTGCCAGCCAAATCCCAGGATCCTATCCTCCTATACATCTCAACAACCTAAGCTACAGTTTCTAGAAACTTTGCATTTTCCAGACTTGTCAATATTATTGAATGACACAATCTGTCATGATCCACGTTGGCCTACTATGCTGACCAAGTTTCCCTTGAACATTCCAAAATTTGAAGGCAAGCCTAATGAATATCCAGGCAATCATGTGACCACATTTCACCTATGGTGCTCATCCAACTCTTTGAGATATGACTCCATCTAGTTGCGTCTATTTCACCACACTCTTATCGAGAGTGCCACGAAATGATACATCTAGCTCGACCACTCAAGATACTCTACTTTTGGTNTAAACCACTTTCAATTACCTATGAGATACGATGCTGGCACAGAACTGCTGGACAAGTTTGAGCAGACAAAGGATGACCATATCTCTGATCACATCCTAGAATGGCGGTGCCGGAAGAATTTGATTAAAGTACCAATTCCACCAGCATTTTTGCTGGAATGGTTCCTTAACTATTTGGTACCCCAACTATCCAAGGATGTAGAAACGTTGGGGGTATTTTCAGAGGAAGAAGCGATAATGAGAGCTCAACAAATAGGGTTTATTTACTCTCAGTATGGTTTGCTTTATGAAGTTTTTCCAGATGCACCATGGTCTATTCTTGATAAGACCAGACACAAATCTGGACCACATGCTGACGACATTGTTGGTTCAGCACAAGAAAATCCCACTAATCCGTTGTCAAACCAATTGCAACAATTTTCGATACAGCAAACAATGGCCAACCCAACTCCTAGTTCAGTTGCTCCCACTGCTCAGACATCGGATGTACACAACATGCAATCGACAAACCCAAAGGCCAACCAATAGCCTGAAGGGAAGAAAAAATAGTGAAATAAGGGTAAGGGGGATAAGAAACCCACCAATAATGTTGGTGGGGGAAACACAGAGAGAAAGAAATCAAAGTATCTATGCAACCTTTGCACAGAAGACCACCCAGCTCACATGTTCCCTCGACTCGCGGAGGCCCAAAAGTTATTGGCGTAGCAAAAACCTACAGTGTTAACAAACCCATTCCCTCATGTGAAAAATTTAACTCAACCCTCTGTGAACATGGATGGGGGTAGTTAGGGACTCCCTTCGTCATCTAGGAATCCCTTGACTTCCAATGTCTATATGTTGAAAGGTGAATCCCACATAGCTACTAGGGCACATGATTACGAAATGCCAAGTACTGCTGAAAAGGGTAAAGAAGCCTAAAACATATTTGTTCCTCTCTAGATCGAGAGAATTATGGGTGAAACAATGACACACATCCTGAAAGGGGTGTTCAAGAAGGTTTCATATAATCCAAATGCGAGGGCCACCCCGAACTACTCTGTGGTGGAGGATTTGTCACAAACCCCTTGCGCGATGTCTGCTTTGGAGGTCCTCCAGAGATGCCCTTCACAGAGAAAGGCTTTGCTAGCGGCCTTAGGATCCACTGATACATGTAATCCAGGAACTATCACGCTTGATACAACTAACTTGAAACCTTGTCTCCCATACCACAACACATTTCAGATAGTAGTGGCTCACCCCATGAAATCGTCTACCTAGAATATTTTTTGTATGATGGTTGATGAGGGTGCCTCGACATGCATCATGTTGTTGGCATGTTGGAAGGCCATTGGCCAACCCATTCTGTTTCCTTCACCTACTCTTCTTATGACTTTCGACAGTCTTTCTTTCAGACCACATGTAATCATTCCCTCTTTCCCCATGCAGTTAGGAGGGAAGACCATGTGCATCGAAGTTGAAGTGGTCGATGAGCCTCTCAACTACAACCTCCTTTTAGGAAGGAGTTGGACATATGCCATGCATGCAGTGCTTGATACAGTTTTTTGGGTCTTGTTGTTTCCACATGAGGGTTGAATCATGACCATTGATCAATTGTCCTTCTCCAGACCTGACCCTTCATCGGGGGCATCCACGGTCCCGACGATTGATAATCCACAACCCAACGTCGTCAACATGGGGGTTGTTTTGTGCCCACCTCTCATGGGTACTTTCAATTACCCACCTCCTTTTGGCAATGTCAAAATGATATCAGTTGTCCCTGACCAACCTAAGGCTGGAATCTTTTCAGTGTTGTCATTTTGCACGACTTACTTTAATGATCCATGGATTCTTCCTGCCCTGTCAGTCATGACGGAAGGGATAGGGAACCATGGCATGCCCATGCCCTTGTCCATGATAGAATTTGTGTACTCTACAGTCCAACAAGCTTCAGTTGACCCCGATCCAACTCTTGCACTGGAGCCAGCCTGGGCTCTAGGGTCCCTTTCCACTACCGATTCCTTAGACTTGGTCTTTCCCTCTGATGAGGAAATTTTAGAGGCATTGATTGGTCTGGACAGACCCTGGGATGATCTCCATCACAGATCATATTTCCTCCCAGAGTTAGGAAGAATAGAGGTAGGAGAATTTGTGTTGACTATGACCAGAGATAGGTCTTGTCCTATCAATCCTTTGGCTACAAACATAGTTTATGCCAAGGGTAATATGGAAACCATCGCTAAAATGACACCTATCGATATCTCCAAAACCCCTGGTGTCATGGATAATGTTTTCATCGGAGTGGATTTCTCCCTTGAGGAGATGCCAAGCATCAATCCATGAAGTGTCGAGCATGAGCAGGTTTTGTTGTCTTTCAAGATCGCTTTGAAATTCGAAAGCAACATCTGACGAGACTATATTTATGATTTTTGATCTCGTCCAAATTAACTGAGAAAATTAACTTCAACGAGTCTTCTTTTAAGCCCTTTTCAAACCCTCTAAACATGAAAATATTGTCGAGCGATCTTGTTGCCCTTCATGCTCGCCAAACTAGAATTTGAAGGCACATTTGTCCGGCAATAATTTACCCCTTTTTCAGTCTGGATGATCAATTGTATGAATAAAGGTATACTCTAGGAACCTTGGTTCGCTAGAAGAGTATTCTCAAGTATAAGTTTAACCCCTTTTTGGGCTTGAGGGACTAAATTTACGAAAAAGGAACCCCCACAGATTCCATAGTTAAGATCTTTTCAAACTTTCTAAAAGTGAAAAGATCGTCGATTGAGCTTGTTTCTTCACACTCGTTAAACTGGTACAGAAGAACATCCATTATGGAGTCCATAGTTAAGCTCTTTTCAGACTCCTTAAAATTGAAAAGATCGTCGAGTGACCTTGTTCTTTCACACTCGTTAATTGGTTCAGAGAAACATCTACTAGCATGAGTTTACCCCTTTTATCGGCCTATAGATTAAGGAGGAAAAAGGTACACCTCGGGAGATTCATCTCTCTGGGAGAGTTCTCCTCAACAAATTTCACCTTTTTCAGACTAAGGAGACTAAATCTAGAACAAGGCAGTGAGTCCATAGTTAATCTCTTTTCAGAATCCTTAAAATTGAAAAGATTGTCGAGTGATCTTGTCTTTATCACACTCGTTGAAATGGTTTTGAATAGACATCTTTTCGGTGCTAATTTATCCTCTTTTCGAACCGACTAGACTATCTTCGTAAAAGGTACCCCAGTAGAGTCTTCTTTTGCTCTTTTTCAGACTCTCTAAAAATGAAAAACCACCGAGCTTACCTTCTCTAGGCTTGTTTAAAATTACATTGAAGGGCGTTATCATTGTGTCCTGTTAATCACATTCACATTCCTGTGTCTTTGGCCTATTGCTGGCTCCATGTGGATCTCAACTGAACCTTTGAAGCATGCCTTATGCACAAGCCTTGTATCACTTTGCCTCTGCGTCTTGCCACCTTGAACCATGGAGGAATTTTTTTGAGTGTCCTTTTCCTGCACATGTTTCCTTGCTCCGAGAATCAGTGTGTTCCTTGCGCTTGGAGCTAGTATGTTTGCGACACTCGTCCCTCCTTTGTAACGTATCATTCTTTTTTTTCTTTTTCAATCTTTCAAAATATTGAAAAAGACAAAAAAAATCAAATATACCCCAAAAAGAGGATGGGAAACGTATTTTATTTTTTTGGCAGCACAATGAGTCTCCCTTGGACAAAGAACAATGAGTCATCCTTGGACAAATCACATCCTTCCATTTGTTCGTCAAGATATGGGATTTAATATGACCTTAGGAAGTTGTTCTCACAACATAGAGTTGTGTCCTCCTATGTTTGGTTATTCATCCAAACATATGAAGAGTTTGTGTTACCACCTGCATCATGAACTTATGTCAATGTCATGCTGTCTGAGTCTCATCATTCATCGTTCTATTGTCCAAGGGAATTTTTACCGAACTTGAGTTGACATTTCTGTAGTTTTTCTCTTGACCTCATGCCCAACCATCCCTAAATTCCAATCAAAGTCTTTGTTCAAAATCAATGAAGTTCTCGGTGTGATCACCGAGATCCTTTTGTTTGTTCCCTGATGGGTCGTTGAAGAGATCTGGGTAGTGAAGTTGTACACTCATATTACACTCCTACCCAAGTTTTGAATGTCTTAAAGTTGTTGCTCGAGCTTTGAAGACCTCATCTCAAGCCATCAACATCGTTGGCTTCTTAAATGTGGATACTATACACATATATCTTTGATTTTGAGATGTATATCCATTGTGTATTTCTCACAGATACACTTTATATAGTTATACGACATGGATCTGCAGTGTATTTGATTAGTATACATGATTTATTTCATCCCGAGCATGGGTATGCCCGCCTCGGTGAGACAATTGTTATTTTGCAGATGGCACCTCCTGAACTTTGGTCCCGGGCTCACTCGCTTCATACGTTGGTAAAGATTTGTAATGTATTTCTACCATCATATTCTCTTCTAACCTCACACATTAGGGGGCATCTGTCATAACCCTAATTTTCACCAGACATGCATACCTAATAGTAGGCCATCTTACTTACTATTTTTGCCAAGCCAATACTGAATAGCTCTTCTTAAAAACCAAAATTTTGAAGATGTACGCGCCCTGCACGACTATTGCCCACGTATGTATGCTAGCTTCATCACTACTACCTGTGTACGTACAGTAGATATACCATTACAACCCTCGTATAACCACAAAAGTTGCAAGGGAATATAGGCCTTTGGGTAGTTGCCTAACCAATTGACCGCCCATAGCCCATCAACCAACCAAATAAATATCTTTTTGGCATATAAAATAAGGTGTTGGGGTCACATTCCAAGGAAAAGAATGAAAGAAGTGAAACTTTGCCCATTTCCTAATCCCCCATTGCCCCAAGAATTTGCAACCACATTGTGAGTTTTGAGCCATAATTCCCTATTCTTTCCCTTTTTCCTCATCCATAAGCCTATGCCTATTCTCTAGAGAGAAGTGTGAGAGAATAAGGATACATGGAAGCAGTTGGAGCTTGGCAAAGAGGAGCCCAAGACCAGGTTCATGGAGCAGTCACCAATCTCGTTTTGTAAGTGACTTTGTGAGATTAATATAAAGAAGTACTTTTGTCATCCCACCATATGATCTGTTTTATCTTTATGTTCAATTTACATTTTTTTATGACATCTAACCCATTAGTTCATATATAGAATTCATGTTCGTAGTTTCTTTTTTTTGTTTTGGTGAATGCAGGTCAACCTTGAGAGGATATTTGCAGTCGAGAAGCGACCGAACGCATTGGGATCGAGATCGGATGCAGAGTTTAAATTAAGACTATCGGATCCCTTTACTTTGTACATTATAAATGAATGTGGGGTGTTGTCGGGATAGTTGTTAAAAGTAGGAGAATTTAGATCGTTAGCTATGCCTACACTTTAGAACCCTAGTGTAGTCCATAGGGGGGTTTTCCCACTATAGAAAAAATATTAATAGCATGGATACCTTAATAAACACATTGGTTTGGCTTTTTTATTAGGTCTCCATTTCAACAAGTAAAAGGTCTACCATTAGAGATTCACTTAAATTGTTTATCAAACTTTTTGTTATTTCATTGTCATTTCTTCTTGTCATTTTGCTTGAATACAATTACAGGTGTTCAATATCAGTTCTTGTTCATGAGCAGGAGATTCATGAGTTGTGAATGAGTTGTAGTGATTGCCTTCTTGCATGATTTATGTTCTAATAATGTTTGGGTAATTTTAGCAGAGAATATCTTTGCTTAATGATTTTTATTCTTTCTGTTATCTTCCTTATACCTTCATCCATCAATTATAACTCTGTATGTATGATAGGAATCTTGAGTGCCTTTGATCTGCAAAGTGGTTTTGACTCCATGCCCAATGGATGACCACTAATATACAGTCAGAATGTTTCCCTCTTTCTTTTGCTTTCTTACTAATCCACTCTTTAAATTTGATTTAATTTTTTCTAGGTTCGAATGGTTGGAATTTGGAGGAGAAAGTTCATTGTGATTGGAATTTTTTCCTTTGAATCACATCTATGTTAATGCAAGAGTCATGTTTTATATTACAGAGATTCATGTGTTGATGTGTATCATCATGTTATTTTATTTCTGCATTTATTGTGACCTTATATCAGTTTCCATATTGTACTAATTCTTCCAGTGTTTGGTGAAAATACATGTGTTGGAATTCGCCCTTGTTAGGTACTCCAAGGACATAGGGCCATGCAGTCTATCATTTCTCTAAAGATTCATTGGAATTCATCCTTGTTATATGCTCGAGTGAGGTGGAATGTTTTTCCACATTCTACCATCATCTCATATTTTCCCTCAATTGAAAAGCATCAGCTATCTTTCCTCTGCACATTTGACTCCATGCCCAATGAACTATAGTCTTCATAACTTACCAAACCCTTAAAAAAAAAACATTCTAAAAACATTTATTATACCCACATAAGATCCATCCATTACCTGTGAAATACAACCAGGCTTTGAAATGAAATTGGATGAATGAGATTGTAAGAGAGAGCCCTCTCTAGGTTTGGAAGGGATAGCTTCTAGCCTGAAAGTAGGTTGAACAAGTTACCTTGGTACCCTTATAAATCAATCATATAAGGATTTACTAAGTGTTAACATTTTTGGTGTTTTTGTCGGGGAAATAAGTATGAAGTGATCTTCCCTAGGAGAACAACATAGATCCAACTCTTGATGGTAGACAAGAGAGGGACACAGAAGTTGACTATAATCATCTACATGGTGACTCCATGAAGGAAAAATCTAGTAGTGACTCCAAAATATTAATATGTCAAAGGAATTTGCTTCTGTTTTTTCTCGAAGGTTTGCACCTCTTAACTTTTCTGCACTTCCTGGTTTCCCACATCCAGTACCTCATATGTCATAATGGGGAGATTTTTTTCCTATCTTCAAAGAGAGGAAAGAGGATAATCCAATAGATCACGTCATCAAGTTCCATGAGTGCATGGATCAATTAGATATACATCATGAGGATGTATGTATGAATATGTTCATGCACTCATTGGATGGTGATGCACGTCAATGGTATTTCTCATTACCTCCTTCCAACATTTCATTCTTGAACAATTTCCACACAATATTCAAGAAACACTGTAAAAGGTATTTTTCATATGAGTTTTTATTTGAATATTGTTGTGAGAAATATGAATTGAATGATGAGATTGGATATATACATAGAGAATAAATTGTCCCTCACAATATTCATCAATTTTATAATTCCCTTCAAGATGATATGTTTTCCCACAAACATGAAAAAGAAATGAATAATGAAGAGGATGAAAGTTTTCCTACTACAATTATTTTTTATTATTATAAATCTGAAGATTTGATTGCTCTATCCATAAAACATGAGGATCAACTATATTTTGGTCAAATAACACTTGAAATCAGTGAAGGCATCCCACAACTTTTAGATTTGCAGACAAAAGTAATTTGCAACAATCATGAGGAACTGAATTTGCAGAGACCATTTATTTTCAAGATGGAACAATAAGAAGACTATAAGTATGATTGTGATCGCAGTTTCAAAGATCCAGCGATAATATTACTAGAGTCATATCTTTTAGATTCTCTAAAGTTTTCATATTTTATCATATCACTAGCACTTGTGGGTGAGAATGATTTCCTGAAGGAGTTTTTATGGCTATGGTTATGTTTTTGTTATTATCTTATAATTAGTGGAAGAAAGAGGATTATTTCAGTCATGAAGTTACTTGTATTGTTACATTGGAAACATGACTTTACTTGATCCAACAACATGTAATGTACCTCTAAATTGACATAATTTTTTTTTTTCTTTTTGGTACATTAATCTACAACTTTTCGTTAATAAAATTGTAGAACAGGATATTAAATTTTACCCTAATTATAGACTGACATTCTATCTATTATATGAGGACAATACCATGTTAAACCAAAACATCATACTTTATATGATGGGTTGTCAAAGCTTACAATACCTTTTCCACACATATTTTTCTTTTATAAATATTAATAATACTTATACCTATATTCACTTGCATACGATGTTTATTAGGATTCGAATCCTAGTCTTCTTAAAAAAAAAGGATTCTTCATGTCGCATGCAAGTTTATATCATTGCCCTGTCATAATAGCATATCCAACATACTATGTAAACGTTGAGAGTTACGACCTTGGTGTAACTCATATTAAGTCATGGTTAGTGGTATTAATTTGTCAAAGTCTGAGTCACTGAAACCGATTTCCCTTAAGGATCAGTCGTGGTCATAACACTTGTAGCCATCTGACTTAAGGTTTTAAATCAAAAAAACCTCATACTAACTCGTAGCTAAAGGTAGTTCCACCAATAGAGAAGAGGGAAGGTAAGCTAACTAAACGAGTTAGTTTTGTGACCGAACAGTTATGACTGGATAGACACGATATGACTGTCATTAATCTCGTATCTTGGTTGGTAAGGGAGGGAAATGTATCCGTCAGAAAAGAATTAAGGCTCTGTGCATGTGTTTAATAGGGGGTCCTACATGCACTAGTCTTGATGGCTCTCCCACCTGACCTTCCCTAATCCCAACGTGCCAACTTGGTCCTAGCACATGGTCCAACATCCTTCGACATTTACTCTGGCAGTACTCCCCTGACTTAGAGTCTAGGAGAGCTCTTTCCTTGTCATTTTGACTCCCTAAGGAAACAACCTTGGCTCTGTGGGTGGTTCTTTTGGTTGAGGGGAAAAATGTACACTAGAGTTCGTTGTTCATCCTTCCAGTTGACCCTGCCCATTCTCCTGGTAAGCTCTTTTCCTGTTATGCAACTTAAAACCAGAGGCATAGAGATCTGGTGTTTCAAATCGGTGAAGGCCTTTTACTTGAAGTTCTTGTCACATAGGTTTCGTGTATTTATTTGGGTATACCGAGAGTTTCAACACTCTGGCTCCTCGCTCTCAAATCTTAGAGACTTGTCGGTTTATCCTCCTAGTAAAATAGGTTAGGGTTTTCAGTATGCCCGAGGTTACACTACTTCACATTCTTACTCGGTGGTTACAGGATGAGACCAGGGTCGAATACATGTGATTTTTTTTTGTTAAAAAGGGTTAAGGTACCCTGTGTGTGACAACTCCTTCACTCCCAACCTTTCCTTTGAGAAGGTTAAGTCCTTCTGTTCGGCATTTCATTCAGTCCCTTAGCTCATATTTTCAATGGAGCCCGTAGCCATTACTTATTTGGTAAAGAAAAGCTAATACTACTCAAGATATTCACGTCTAATTCCTGGAAAAAAAATCCTTATATATGTGTCCTTGGAAAAATAGGGTTATGTGAGAAATTTATAAGGGTATTGCCTCCGTCGAATAAAATTCTGCACCACCATTTTTCTTGTATTGGTGACGCTAACTGTTGCCAGGCAACCTCGTAGGGGTCCGATCCTGACACACCCTGTGATGACTGCTTGTTCACTTTACTTTCTATGGTCTTGAATTTGGGGAGGGTTTCGGAGTCCAACGTTGGGGTAAGATCTTGGTTCGAAACCTGTCTTCGTCACAACTTGATTTATACCTGTCTGTGTGTTAAGGAAGTCAATGCTATAATTTACTATGTTTAAATCTATTGTTTACTGTAACTATACTTTTGTTCTATTATAATTTGTTCTCGTTCAAGGTACTGGTATAATCACTAATGGTGGGCTTTTCTGATACGAGGACCCATAAGATACTTTTTGCATGCTTCTCCCACGACTCGAATAACCACTCAGGAGACAAGTGACAAGGAAAGAAAAGAGCACAACCACCAAAGTGGAAGTTAAGTATTCTCTGGTACATTTCAATAATAATAATTATCACTTTTGTTGGTGTTCTGTTGCTTCCTGTAAATAATTTACTAATTCTCAGAATTGATAACTCTTTCAGGCCTATGTACACGTAAGGTCTCTGGAGCTTCCTCTTCGTCTTCGATATAAAGGTATTCAAGTTACTTTTTTTGTTAACTTCTCAGGAGACCCAGCAAACAAGATTACAAATTTTGGTCTGTGGGCATTCGATAAAGGCGCCATCTGTAATCTTAGGTTCAACAGTCATGAGTAATGATAATTCAAAGGTTTTCCTACGAGAATTACTTTCCGATTTAAATGAACACTGTAATGGCTATTGTATTAATCAAAACGTTTCACTATTCGAATGTATCTCAGACTGGCACTTAGTCATTAAGGTCGTCATTTCAATTTTCCTTTAAATCTCTGTATTATTTGAATCTTATAGTTATAACCAGTTTTGGAAGGATTATCTATGATTTGAAGGACTGTTTTCTTAAAATGAATTTCTTTCTTTTACTCAGACATTCCGTATTACCTCGATGAGTCTATAGTATTCCTATTTTTCTTTACTGTTGAAAAAGATTTTAGGGTTGAGGTTTATTCGAGTCAAGTGTTAAGATATGGCCTGTGGATGCTTACTTATATATATATATATATATATATGTATGTATGTATGTATGTATGTATCGATATGTACAGACTTACAAATATACATATTCATATCTATCCTTTTGGTCGCTTTTACTATGTAGGGTAATTCTATCTTGCTAGTAATAGTTTGCACTTTCACAATCAGGATGCTTATACTGAGGCTTGATAATACATGATGTCATTTCTAATTCACACTATTGTAGAGGTTTATTTTCCATTCTAATGCATAAATTTTAGTTCCTGTAATAATACATAAGAATATATGTGTAGATATGTTTTCCCTTGATCCTGTTTACTTTCAGATCCACAGATATATAATTAAAACTTCAATCCTAACTCTGTGTATAAATTCTTACAACAAAAATAATGACTTACAAGGTATAAAGACTTACAGAAATACAACAACCCCAATTTGTCCTAACAATACATAAAAAAAAGAACAACTCTAGTATTGAATCAGACTTTGACTCAACCATAAACGTTGTTCAACATTAAATTTGTAAGGTATGCTATTAGATTCATACATAATTCATTTGGATAGATTTCACCTGGGAGTATTAAAGCCATACCAAATTTAATAGTCGCACTACAACTGTGACTGAATCATTCAACATAAATGGGAAATAATTCGATTCAAATTCAATAAATACATCACATCATATATAAGATCATTCATGCAGAGAGGGATAGGAGACATATCTAAACTAGTTAGCGGGAAAGAAAAGGGAACAACCATGTTCCTCCCAACCGTAGAATAGGGCAATCAAAATCACTTGCCCCAATTCACCCCCTAGCCTGACCATTTTCCCATGAGGGTGAACTTGGAAACTCTTCCTCAACAATTTCCTTCAATTCCATCCCGTTCCTCTTTCCTCACACTCATTATGTAGTGTTCATAAAAGAAAGGGAAAAAGCATTAGTCTCTTTCTCCCAGCATACTTGGCAGTGTCATGCCTCCTAACATATACTATTTATCAATCCAAGTCTATTTGCCCAAGTCTTTTTCCCTCCCTTGGGGATTTTCACAGCTTTCTAAATCCCTGATTTTTAGGGGCTGTTAGTGGCCAAATCCCTGATTTTCCACTTGGAATAATCTGCCCAGAGGTGGTTCCAACATGTTCCCCACTCATGGGGTCATGGTCAGCTGATTTTAAAATGGTTGTTCCATTTGTCCTCCTGCAATCAATACAAAATATTATGTTTTCATACAAGTGTGATAGTCAACTAGTTAGTTGGGTCAAATCAAATCCCTGCCCAACAACCATAACAATTAATTACAATTATTAAATTTGAAATTCGGAATTGTCATAAATGGAAAAAATCTTCCAAATTTGAATTTACTAAAAATGGAATAATTTCCCAATAAATTTAAATTTCAAAAATATTTAATATTTGGGAATGTCACATCCTTTCCGCCTTTAGTAAAACACTATCCTCAGTGTTCGTCCCTTCCTTGGAACAGGGTTGGATGAGATTTCCGCAAATCTCCCTCCAACTCCCAAGTGGCATCCTCAGGACTAAAGTGATTCCATTGCACCTTTACCTGAGCGACGACTCTGTTTCGAAGTGCTATTTCTCTTCGGTTTAGAATACACAGGGGTTCCACCTGGAACTCACCTTTGGGTTCCACCTGCACCAAGTTCCAATCAATCATATGAGTAGGGTCATGAATATATTTTTTTAACAAAGAAACATGAAATACATTATGAATTCTTAGATTAGCGGGAAGTGCAAGTTGGTATGCTACGGTTCTAATTCAAGCTAGTATCTCGAAGGGCCCACAAAACCTGGGTGCTAGCTTGGCACAATTCCCTAATTTCAACGAGCTCTTTCATGCTTTGACCTTCAAATAAACGTGGTCTCCCACTTGAAATTCCAAGTGTCTTCTTTGTTGATCTACATATCTTTTCTGTCTGTCCTGTGCTTCTTTCAAGTTCTGTTGTACCTTCTTTACCATGTTCTCCATTTCTTGGAGCATCTCTGGTCCAACCATGAGTCTGTCAGCCGGGTTATCCCAACTAATTGGAGTCGTACACTTCCTGCCATACAGTTGATGTAGGAGCATCGCCCACGTCAAGCAAGCCAGCGTGGAAGTGGGAGACAGCTGGACAAGCCAACGCGATTTCTTTTTTGGATTGCACCTTGAAACTGTTGCACAAAACATTAATGTGTTGATTTGATGAAGCACACTTTGTATATTGTAATGGACCTTGAGAGGATAGATCACGTCCTTAGGTAGATGAGGCATTTAATAGATTTAATGTAAAGTAGATAGAATATTTAATTCTAGATTTGATAGCTTTAGAGCTCGAGAGGGAAATGGAATATAGGAACCGTCCTTTGTACATTGTAATAGATTCATTGAAGCAGAAGAGAAGAGCATGCAGAGAAGCATTTGGAGAACCTCCATGTACAGATATTGAATTAATAGAAGAAAGGTTTGATTCAATTCCATGGTTGTGTTATTCTCTCTGTATTGTTGATATTCTGCTCTTGAATGTTTGCTTCTTGTCATACATTTGCTTTTATATGCTGTGTATGTGATTTCATGGTTAAATTAAAGTTTGTGAGAGCAAGGAGTTAGTTTCAATTGTTTCTCTATCTTGAACCAGAGAATTCCTGCAAGGAGTGCAGTCAAATTGTCTGCAAGGAGTGCGTTGACAGAAGGGTTCAAGTAGAGGTAACTTTTGTTCTATGTTCTCAGAAGTGCAGACTTGGCACCAGAGCCGTGCAAGGTGTGTGCAGGCTAGGGGGAGTCTCAGAGTTGTGATTCTGAGCAACGGGAAGTGAAAGACTACTGTTGCAGGTGTGCATAGAGTCGAGAAGGCTTCAACACTTAGTCGTTGTTGAAGGTTTTCCGCAAGGGGTGCACGCAAGAGTTCTTCCTAAAAAGATTGAAGTCTTCAAAGATCAGGAGGGATAAGTCTTTAAGGCGTTGAAGACTAGCAGACAGAAGTTACGCGAGTAAGTGGCTGGAGGAGTCGTAGGTTGGCGAATAAGTCCAGCGGAGAGATATTTCTTGTTCGAGGATTGCGCCAAGAAAAGAGGGACGGTTGATATTCTTCGTGGAGAATCTGCGAGTTTCGGTAACTCGTTAGATCTCTCCCCATTGCAGGAAAGTTCTCAGTTCAGGAGGGCAGAGTGTTGAGACGGGTTGGCCGGCGTTGTATTATTCGGGAGATCGCTCATCGAGATCTCAAAAGAATAGCGTCGGAGAGTTGGTAATGGGAGTCGCGAAGTCGCGAGGTGCAACATCCCAACAGTGACGTAAGTCACGTGGGCCACAGGAACGAGCATAAGACAGGTGGAGGAGATCAGAGATCTCGTGAGTTTGGGACTCGCTAGTTAAAGACCTTTAGATTGGAAGGTACAAGTCGTGAGGCGCAAGGCAGCGAGATCGCGACCGAAGGATATCGGCATCTCGGTACATCGGAACTTGGGAGTTAGAGGATCGAGTGCTCGGGGTCATGAGAGCCGAAGTCCTGACAAGGGAAAAGTCAGCGATTTTACTGGCGCATTGGGCCTCAGGGATTCGAGAGCCCAGTTGATCAATAGAGAACTCGTGAAGCACGAAGTTCTGATCCTCCGAAAGGGAGAAGAGAGGGTCACGTGAGGTAGAACCTGTGGGGTGCAGGATTCCTGATTGGGAATTAGAAGAACCATTGAGTTCTTAGACCCGTGAGTGAAAGAAGGTCCTGAGGAGAGCGGTCATGCTCCGAGGAGTGCGGTTGGTGTCAGAGTGGTATCAGAGCGGGATTTCTTTGCTTTCTATAGCAGAGAAGAGGATACATCATGCCACCCAGAAGAGAGAGGCAGTCACCAGACCGAAAAGATAGGGCGGTGCGAAGAAGAGGTAGGCCGACAAGAAATCCAGAAATGGAGCGGTAGATGAGAGATCTCCAAGCAAGGCTCGAGGAGATGGAGACAACACTAAGATGCAGAGTTGGTGCTGGGGATCTTAGTGATTCCGAAGTCAAAGAAGAAGCTAGACATGAAGAAGAGGTCACAGTAGAAGATGCATCAACCGAGTGGTTGATCAAAGCCATTGCCAGGATGGGTGCGAAGGCGAAGGTGGACATTCCAGTCTATGAGGGGAATCTGGATGCAGAAGAGCTGCTATATTGGATAAGGGCTCTTGACACATACTTCGATTATGAAGATGTGGAAGAGGATAAGAAAGTCAAGCATGCAGTTACGCGCTTGAAAGGACATGCAGCATTGTGGTGGGATGAGCTACAGGCAGATAGACGTTCCAAAGGAAATCAAAAGATCAAAAGCTGGGATCGAATGATTGCGAAGATGAAAGCGAAATTCATCCCAAGGGACTATTAGATCACACTGTTCAGGCAAATGCAGAACCTGAGACAGAAGTTGATGACGGTGAAGGAGTACACCAAAGAATTCTACAAGCTCAATATCCGAGCAGGTCATCAGGAGAGTGATGATGAGAAGGTTGCGAGATACCTGAATGGCCTGAGATATGACATTCAGGATGAATTAAGCATGCTAACCATCCGAACGGTGGAAGATGCTTACCAGATGGCTCTGAAAGTTGAGGAGAAGCTGAGCCGTAAGCAAGGACATCGAGGGAGAGGTAGAAGTTAGCCCAGAGGCAAGGCAGTTGCCCAGGAAAGAACCCAGAAGCCCAAGGAGGAATGGAAGAACCCTCAGGGTAAGGTTGAAAGAGGTGGAACCTCACAGCAGAGGCAGCCATATGTTGAACCGAGAGGACAACAAAATGATCAGCGAGGGGATTATGCTGATGAAAACACTCTTCCTCATACTAGAGGTCGAGGTAGAGGAAGAGGAGGAGTAATCACATGTTTTACATGTGGTAAGAGTGGGCACAAATCCTATGAGTGTCCAGAGAAAAAGAATTATGTAGGAGAAGCTCACATCACTGAAGTGCAGAGGCGTGATGTTGAGTCAGAAGATGCAGACAGCGGAAGATCGCTTGGAATGCATAAAGTCCTTTTGACACCTGAGAAAGAGGTGGAAAGCTCAGTGCAGAGGACCAGACTATTCATAACAGCTTGCACAACTAAGGACAGGAAATGCAAGGTTATTGTGGACAGTGGAAGCACTGATAATCTCATTTCAACCGAGATGGTGGAAAAAATGGAGCTGGAGACGACTGATCAACCCAGCCCATACAAAGTTTCATGGCTACAAAAAGGACATCAGGTGAGTGTCACTAAAAAGTGTTTAGTTGAATTCAAGATAGGGGGTTATAATGATCAGATTCTATGTGATGTTATCCCCATGGATGTATGCCATTTATTATTGGGTAGACCATGGCAATATGACCGAAATGTGGTTCATGATGGGAGAATGAACACATATACACTGGAGAAGAATGGGAGAACCCATAAGTTGCTTCCGATAAAGGATAAGGAGGTGAAACCAGAAGTAAGCAACACAATACTTCTCATGAGTGGGAAGGAGCTTCTCACAGAGATGGAGAAGAAGGAACATCCACAATTCTTTGTGGTCAGGAAACCAAGAATTGTCCTGACTAGCACGAGAGTGGATGACTTACCGATTGAGATTCAGGAACTACTAGAAGCGTTCGCTGATATCATCGTGGATGAATTACCTCATTCGTTGCCACTGATGAGAAGTGTGAGTCACCACATTGACCTAATACCAGGAAGTAGTTTGCCGAACAAAGCTGCGTACAAATTGACGCCTCAGGAAAATGAGGAAGTCAAAAGGAAAGTGCAGGAGTTGCTGGACAAAGGATTGGTTAGAGAAAGTTTGAGTTTGTGTGTTGTTCCAATTGTGCTTAGTTCGAAGAGGGATGGAGGTTGGAGAATGTGTATAGACTCAAGAGCAATCAACAAAATTACCATCAGGTACAAATTTCCACTGCCAAGAATGGATGATCTGATGGATTGCCTGAGCGGGGCAAATTATTTTTCAAAAATTGATTTGAAGAGTGGATACCACCAGATTCGCATGAGGGAAGGTGTTGAATGGAAGACAACATTCAAAATGAACGAAGGTTTGTACGAATGGCTGGTCATGCCATTTGTCTTGACAAATGCGCCAAGTACTTTTATGAGACTGATGAATGAAGTCCTGAGGGAATTCATCGGGAAATTTGTAGTCGTATATCTGGATGATATATTGATCTACAGTAAGACCAAGGCTGAACATTTGAAACATTTAGCCATTGTGATGAGGAAGCTACAACAGGAGAAGCTATTGATTAACATGAAGAAATCCTCCTTTATGAGAACAGAGCTCATTTACTTGGGGTTCATCATTTCGGTGAATGAGTTGAGGATGGATCCGGAGAAGGTGGACATGATCAAGAATTGGCCATCACCAAGAACTATTTTCGAGGTGAGGATTTTCCATGGTTTAGCTAGTTTCTATAGAAAGTTCATTAGGAATTTCAGTGGGATTAGCGCAACGATGATGGACACAGTGAAGAAGCGGCATAAGACTTTTCACTGGACAACAGAGGCTGAAAAGAGCTTCAGTTTGTTGAAGCGGAAGATCAAAGAGCAACCGATGTTGGTGTTGCCTAATTTTCAGAAGACATTTCAGGTGAAATGTGATGCGAGTGGGTATGCCATAGGAGCGGTCCTAAGTCAAGAGGACAGACCATTTGCATATTTTAGCAAGAAGATGGATAAAGCGAAGCTGAAATACTCCATGTATGATAAAGAGTTTTATGCTATCATACAAGCGTTGAAGAAGTGGAGGCATTACTTGATCCCAAAAGAATTTGTACTGCATAGTGATAATCATGCATTGCAGTTTGTGAGTCAACAAGAGAAGTTGAATTAGAAGCATGCAAAATGGGTAGAGTATATGCAGAATTTCACATTTGTGATCAAACATATTTCAGGAACTGCTAACAAAGTGGCTGATGCTTTGAGCAGGAAATGTTTGCTACTGCAAGAGTTCCGAGTCAAAACATTGGGTTTTGAGAACCTAAGAGACATGTATACTGGAGATGCAGACTTCGGGGAAGCGTATAAAGCGGCTGAGAATCCCTTTCTTAGGGATCGGAGCCCATGGATAGATTACATGATCCAGGAAGGATTGCTATTCAGAGGCAATCAACTCCATATTCCAATTTTCTATATGAGGGAGAACTTGCTAAAGGAGAAACACAGCGGAGGCTTAGTAGGACATTTTGGCCATGATAATACATTTGCAAAGCTGAGAGAATCATATTTTTGGCCAGGTATGCGAACAGATGTCAAAAAATTTGTTGACAGATGCAGGATTTGTCAACATTCGAAGGGTCGGAAGCAGAATATGGGGTTTTATCAGCCATTTCCCATAACCAAGAGGCCATGGGAGGCGATCAGCATGGATTTTGTATTGGGTTTGTCGAGGACACAAAGAGGTGTTGATTCCATATTTGTGGTCGTGGACAGGTTTTCAATGATGGCACATTTAGTACCATGCCAGAAGACCAGCGATGTGACGCACATCACAAATTTGTTTTTCAAAGAGATCGCTAGACTTCATGGACTGCCGAAAAGTATTGTTTCGGACAGGGACACTAAATTCTTTGGACATTTCTGGAGGAAACTCTAGAAAAAGCTAGGAACTAACTTGGTGTTTAGTTCTGCTTATCATCCGCAGACAGACGGACAAATGAAGGTTGTGAATAGGAGTCTGGGAGATTTATTGAGAAGCCTGGTGACAGAGCACCATAGCAGTTGGGACAATGTGTTACCACAGGCAGAGTTCGCGTACAATGATTCAGTGAATCAGAGTACAGGTAGAAGTCCATTTCAGGTTGTATATGGAACGCAACCAAGAGGAGTTTCTAAATTGCAAAATTCAGAATAGACTGCGACTAGCAGTGCTAGTGCAGAGGAATTCGCTGAGGCGATGCAAGAACTTCACAGTCAGGTGAAGCAGCGACTGATGAAATCAAATCAGGAGTACAAGCATAGAGCAGATCAGCATCAGAGACAACTTCTGTTCGAAGTTGGTGATCTGATTTTGGCACACTTGAGAAAGGAAAGGTTCCCAAGGGGAACATATAACAAATTAAAGATGAAGAAAATTGGGCCATGCAAGGTCCTGAAGAATTTTGGAGAAAATGCGTATGAGATTGAGTTGCCGGATGGCATCCGGATATCTCCGATATTTAATATCGCAGACTTATACCCATACAGGGCTAGAGAAGCAAAGACTGGATCTGAAGAACCAGTGATCCAGTGGCAGAAGCAATTACCAGTTGTAGAAAAGTTGTAGATGGAATACATACTGGATCAAAGAGTAGCCAAAAGGACCAGAAGAAAAGAATACTATGAGTATCTGGTCAAATGGAAGAATCACCCAGTGGAGGATGCTAGCTGGGAGATAGAAGAAGTTATTCAAAAGCATGGATAGACTGTGTAGGAGCCCATGAAATTTTTCAAGCGAGGGAGTATGATGCAGGAGCATCGCCCACGTCAAGCGAGCCAGTGCGGAAGCGGGAGACAGCTGGACAAGCCAGCGCGATTTCTTTTTTGGATTGCACCTTGAAACTATTGCGCAAAACATTAATGTGTTGATTTGATGAAGCACACTTTGTATATTGTAATGGACCTTGAGCAGATAGCTCACGTCCTTAGGTAGATGAGGCATTTAATAGATTTAATGTAAAGTAGATAGAATATTTAATTCTAGATTTGATAGCTTTAGAGCTTGAGAGGGAAATGAAATATAGGCACCCTCCTTTGTACATTGTAATAGATTCATTGAAGCAGAAGAGAAGAGCATGCAGAGAAGCGTTTGGAGAACCTCCATGTACAGATATTGAATTAATAGAAGAAAGCTTTGATTCAATTCCATGGCTGTGTTATTCTCTGTGTATTGTTGATATTCTGCTCTTGAATGTTTGCTTCTTGTCATACATTTGCTTTTATATGCTGTGTATGTGATTTCATGGTTAAATTGAAGTTTGTGAGAACAAGGAGTTAGTTTCAATTGTTTCTCTATCTTGAACCAGAGAATTCCTGCAAGGAGTGCAGTTGAATTGTCTACAAGGAGTGCGTTGATAGAAGGGTTCAAGTAGAGGTAACTTTTGTTCTAAGTTCTTAGAAGTGCAGACTTGGCACCAGAGCCATACAAGGTGTGTGCAGGCTAGGGTGAGTCTCAGAGTTGCAATTCTGAGCAAAGGGAAGTGAAAGACTACTGTTGCAGGTGTGCGTAGAGTCGAGAAGGCTTCAACACTTAGTCATTGTTGAAGGTTTTCCGCAAGGGGTGTGCGCAAGAGTTCTTCCTAAAAAGATTGAAGTCTTCGAAGCTTAGGAGGGATAAGTCTTTAAAGTGTTGAAGAGCAGCAGAGAGAAGTTACGCAAGTAGGCGGCTAGAGGAGTCGTAGGTTGGCGAACAAGTCCAGTGGAGAGATATTTCTTGTTCGAGGATTGCGCCAGGAAAAGAGGGACGGTTGATATTCTTCGTGGAGAATCTACGAGTTTCAATAACTCGTTAGATGTCTCCCTATTGCAGGAAAGTTCTCAGTTCAGGAGGGTAGAGTGTTGATACAGGTTGGCCGGTATTGTATTATTCAAGAGATCGCTCATTAGGATCTCAGAAGAATAGCGTCGGAGAGTTGGTAATGGGAGTCGCGAGGTGCGACATCCCAATAGTGACGTAAGTTGCGTGGGCCACAGGGACCAGTGTAAGATAGGTGGAGGAGATCAGAGATCTCACGAGTTCGGGACTCGCTAATTAAAGACCTTTAGATTGGAAGGTACAAGTCGCGAGGTGCAAGGTAGCGAGATCGCGACCGAAGGATATCGATGTCTCGGTACATCGGAACTCGAGAGTTGGAGGACCGGGTGCTCGGGGTCATGAGAGCCGAAGTCCTGACAAGGGAAAAGTTAGCAATTTGACTGACACATCGGGCCTCGGGGATTTGAGAGCCCAGTTGATCAATAGAGAAATCATGAAGCACGAAGTTCTGATCCTCCGAAAGGGAGAAGAGAGGGTCGCGTGAGGTAGAACCTATGGGGTGCAGGATTCCCGATTGGGAATTAGAAGAACCGTTGAGTTCTTCGGCCCATGAGTGAAAGAAGGTCCTGAGGAGAGCGGTCGTGCTCCGAGGAGTGCAGTTGGCGTCAACAGTACTTCGAAAGGGCTTAGCTTTGCCAACATTTGATACCCATTGTTATATGCAAATTCTACCAAGTGTAAATAATCTTCTCATTTGTTTGGTTTTGTTCTTACGCACATGCAAAGCATATCCTCCATGATTTGGTTTGTCCTTTTGGTTTGTCCATCCGTTTGTGGATGATAACTCGTACTAAAATTCAGATTAGTATTTAGCCCTGCAAACAATTCCTTCCAAAAAGAGGATGTGAATTTTACGTCTCTATCTGAAATCACCATTTTAGGAATACCATGCAATCTAAAAATTTATTTCATGAATATTTCAGCAATGTTTATAGCTTTAAAAGTAGACTTTACAGGAATAAAGTGTGCAGACTTACTGAGTTTATCGATTACAACCATGATAGAATCATTTTGTTTCTGAGTTTTAGGCAAACTTGTTATAAAGTCCAGTGATATGGTCTCCCATTTCCATTCTGGTACTGGTAATGGCTGTAATAGGCCAACTAGATGCTAGTGTTCGGCCTTAACCTGTTGACAATCCTGGCACCTAGCCAAGTACTTTGTTGTTTCTCCTTTCATATTAGGCCAATAAAATAATTTTCTAAGTGTCGTTATTGTTTTCTGTTAACCTGGGTGGCCAGAATATGGTTTCTTATGAATTTCATCCAAAACTATTAATTTTAACTCAGTTGAATCTGGTATGTAAAGTCTTTTTTTGAATCGTAATAGTCCCTTCTTTTCGATACTTAGATCTGGCTTATATGAGTTTGCGGTACTCTTTTGTAATTCTTCCATCATCTTAGTGTAATTTCTGTCGTTAATACCTATCGTCCTTATCCTTTGTTCCAGATCACTTTCCGCCCTGCTGATGTTTATCTCAAATAACTCATGGACTCGTCTGCTTAAAGAATATGCTAATTTATTTTCCTTACCCCCTATATGTATGATGTCGAAGTCGAATTCCCTCAAGAAGGCTAGCCATCTTGCTTGCCTTGAATTTAGATATGGTTGGCTAAACAAATATTTCACACCACTATTATCCATCAATAGTAGAAACTTTCTTCCCATTATGTAGTGTCGCCACATTTTTAAGGCATGTATTACCACTACCAATTCTAAGTCGTGAGTGACATAATTCCGCTCATGTTCTTTTAATTTTCAGGACTCGTAACAAATCACGTGTCCTTCCTGAGTTAGGACACCACCTAGTCCCTCTTTACTTACATCAACACAAACTGTGAAGTCTTTATCTAGGTCTGCTACCTTCAAAATGGGCGCCGATGTCAATAATTCCTTCAACTTGTTAAAAATATCTTGACACTTTTGTGACCAGTTAAACTTGGTCCCTTTCTTTTGTAATGACATGATAGGGTAGGCTATCTTGGAAAACCCTTCTATAAATCTGCGGTAATATCCGGTAATTCCCATGAATGATCGGATATCTACCACATCCTTAGGTACTAGCCATTCCATAATGGCTTTTATCTTTTCTGGGTCTACGAAAATACCTTCTGTAGAAATGACATGTCCTAAATATTGTATTTCCTTTTGATAAAAGTCCCACTTGTCAAATTTTGCATATAGTTTGTGTTTCCTCAACATTTGTAGAAATATTTGTAAGTGTTCATCATGTTCCTCCTCCATTTTAGAATAGACCAGAATATCGTCGATAAATGATACTATGAACTTGTCTAAGTACTGACTCAAAATGTTGTTCATCAGGCAAATAAATGTGGCTGGTGCATTAGTGAGTCTAAAAGGTATGACTACAAACTCGTAGTGTACATATCTTGTTTGAAAATATGTTTTTTTTATGTCCTCGTCCTTTATTCTAACTTGATGATAACCGGATCGTAAATCCAACTTTGAAAAGATCTTAGCCCCATCAACTTGATCGAATAGATCATTCATCCTTGGTAAGGGGTATTTGTTCTTAATAGTCATTTTGTTCAGTTGTCTATAATCGATACATAGTCTTAGAGTACAGTCTTTCTTTTTCACAAAGAGGACTGGTGCCCCCCATGGTGAGACACTCGGTCTAATATACTCCTTGTCCAACAATTCCTTTAATTGTAATTTTAATTCTGTCAGTTCTGGTAGACTCATCCTATAAGGTGCTTTTGAGATAGGGGCTGAACCAGGTAGTAGGTCTATGGAGAATTCTATTTCCCTTCGAGGGGGTAGTTTAGGTATCTCATCCACAAACATGTCCCTAAAATTATGTAGGACAACAAAGTCTTCTAACTTTGGATTATCTCCCTTTCCTAACAGATTCGTTACTTGGGTGGCATAAACTTGACATCCTTTCCTCATACATTTCTTGAGTTGCATCGTTGAAACTTGCCTGAATGATACATGTTTTAGTATACCTTGGGCTATTCTAGTAGTGTCGAAGTTGTCTTTATATTTGAGTAACTTTGTATAACAATCTAACACTGCTTTGTGATGTTCCAACTAATCCATCTCGATAATCATATCGTAAGTTCCTAGTGGTAGGATGTTCAGATTTGTTCTTATATTTTGACCATCTAAGCTAAACTCCAAATCAGAAATAAATTCGACTACTTTCCTTTTAGTTCATGTTGCTAGTTGTACTAGCCATGACTTTGCATGCTTCAATTTCTTAATTTTGTTTGACTCTACTACCTCAGGAGTAATATAACTTAACGTAGCTCCAGGGTCAATTAAGACAAAAATTCGAGAGTTATTGATTTTACCTTCGATCTGTACCACAGAGGACTGGTGGTGATCTTGTTGACCATCTATGACTGCATTTATCTGATGCAGGCTTCTTCCCACATCTCCCACCATCGAGGCTTCCTGTAAATTATGAACTACATTTCTATTTTTTGAACTTAAACATGGATAGTTCCTCCTTAGATGAGGTTCTCCACATTCCCAACACTTTAGTGGCTCCCGGGAGCTGTCCCCAAACTTTTTTTTCCCCAAATTTACCGGTTTACTGCCGCCTTGCATATTCAAATGATTGGAGTGAAAATCCTTTCTTGGAGATCTTTTTCCTGCATTATGAAACAAAGCTGGCTGGTATCCCTTCTTCCGTTGGTTCATTCGATCTTGTTTCTTATCCTTCCAGGCTTTTGGAAACCCCACTCCCTGTTTGTACTGGTCATAGCACATTCATTCTTTCATGAATACTTCACTCAAGGATTTGGGGTTGTCGAACTCAATTATGTCCTTGTAGGACTGCAATAAAAAACTTAAGAATCATTGGATTTTTACCTTATCCTCCCAGATGTATGGTACGAACCTTAGCAGCTCCATAAATTTATTTATAAGGTCCTCCATCGACATCTGTCCAAGTCGTAGCTCGTAAATTTTTTTCGTTTTCCTTTCATAATAGCTTTCAGAAAGGTATATATTTTTTTTAAATACTTCTTAAAGTAACACCATTCCAACTGTTTATCCTTGAGGCCCTTGGCCAATTTCAGGTCTTGCCACCAAATGTTGGCCTTCCCTTTCAGATTGTAGATGGTCATTCTAACCTTCATATTGTTGGAATAGTTGTAGATATGAAAGTATTTTTTGATGTCCAACAACCATGCCTCAGCTTCTTCTCCTGTCCTGGATTCTCCATCAAAGGTGGCTGGTTTAATTTTTTTAAATTCGCCTTCAAGGTGGTCCACTTGTTTTCTTTTTCTGTCTGTTTTAGTTTTTTCTTCAGTTGAAGGTGTTCCTTCGGATGAACTGTCTCCTTCTTTTGTTTCTGACCCAGAGTTCTTGGAGGCCCTTTTGCTGACCTCTTCGTCGTGGTTATCATCCTTTGGGATTTTCTTGGTCACTATGCTGTGCATCAGGACTTCATTTATCTCTTGCTGTTCCCGCTCTGCCTTCTTCAATTTCTCATTGTCTGCTTTGAAAACCTGCAGCTCAACAATAAGATTCTTCATTGTTTCTAGTACTTCCGTAGGAGAGCTTCCGTCACTATTCTGCCTTGGGTCTCCATGAGGTTCCTATTCTGGATTTCCTTCCATCCTGATTTCTGCATCATTCTGAGCTGCCATGATTAACACGAAACTGAAAAGTATTATGTTTGTAACAAATAAGATTTTATTATTTTTGCATAAGTAAAATATATATGTCAAAGTGTTAATGTGGCCCTATTCAAGGCCTAGTGTTGTAAACTCTTCTCTGATACCATATGTAATGGACCTCTAAATTGACAATTTTTCTTTTTCTTTTTGGTACATTAATCTCCAACTTTTCGTTAATAAAATTGTAGAACAGGATATTAAAGTTTACCCTAATTATAGACTGACGTTCTATCTATTATATGAGGACAATACCATGTTAAACCAAAATATCATACTTTATATGATGGGTTGTCAAAGCTTACAATACCTTTTCCACAGATGTTTTTCTTTTATAAATCTTAATAATACTTATACCTATATTCACTAGCATATGATGTTTATTAGGATTCGAATCCTAGTCTTCTTAAAACAAAAGGATTCTTCATGTCAAGTGCACCTTTATATCATTTCCCTGTCGTAATAGCATATCCAACATACTATGTAAACGTTGAGAGTTACAACCTTGGTGTAACTCATATTAAGTCATGGTTAGTGGTATTAATTTGTCAAAGTCCGAGTTGCTGAAATGGATTTCCTTTAAGGCTTAGTCATGGTCATAACACTTGTAGTCATCCGACTTAGGGTTTTAAATAAGACAAATCTCATGCAAAAATCCTATGAAACTAACTCATAGCTAAAGGTTGTTCCATCGATAGAGAAGAGGGATGGTAAGCCAACTGAACAAGTTAGTTTTTTGACCAAACAATTATAACTGGATAGATGCGATATGACTATCATTAATCTCGTATCTTGACTGGTGAGGGAGGGAAATGTATATGTCAGAAAATAATTAAGGCTTTGTGCCTGTGTTTAATAGGGGGACCTGCATGCACCAGTCTTGATGGATCTCCCACCTGACCTTCCCTAATCCCAACATGCCAACTTGGTCCTAGCACATGGTCCAATGTCCTTCGACATTTACTCTAGAAGTAGACCCCTCACTTAGAGTCTAGGCGAGCTCTTTCCTTGTCATTGTGACTTCCCGAGGAAACAACCTCGGCTCTGTGGGTGGTTCTTTTGGTTGAGGGGAAACATGTACACTAGAGGTCATTGTTCAGCCTTCCAGTTGACATGGCCCATTCTCCTGGTAAGTTCTTTTCCTGTTATGCAACTTAAAACCAGAGGCATAGAGATCTGGTGTTTCAAATCAGTGAAGGCATTTTACTTGCAGTTCTTATCACATAGGTTTCATGTATTTCCTTTCGGTATAACAAGAATTTCATCACTCTCGCTCCTCAATCTCAAATCTCAGAGACTTGTCGGTTTAGCCTCTTGGTAAAATAGTTTAGGGTTTTCGGTATGCCTGAGGTTACACTACTTCACGTTCTTACCCGGTGGTTACAGGACGAGACCAGGGTCAAATACATGCGAGTTTTTTGTGTTAAAATGGTTTAGGGTACCCTGTATGTGACAACTCCTTCTCTCCCAACCTTTCCTTTGCGAAGGTTGAGTCCTTTTGTTCATCATTTTGTTCGGTCCCTTAGCTCGTATTTTCAATGGATCCCATAGCCATTACTTATTTGGTAAAGAAAAGCCAATACTACTCAAGATATTCGTGTCTAATTCCTAGAAAAAAATTCCTTATATATGTGTCTTTGGAAAAATAGGGTTTTGTGAGAAATTTATAAGGTTATTGCCTCTGTTGAATAAAAGTATGCACCAACAGTTTTCTTGTATTGGTGACGCTAACTATTGCTAGGCGACCTCATAGGGGTCTGATCCTGACACGCCCTATGATGACTGCTTATTCACATCACTTTCTATGGTCTTGAATTTGGGGAGGGTTTCAGAGTCCAACGTGGTAAGATCTTGGTTCGAAACCTGTCTTCATCACAACTCGATTTATACCTGTCTATGTGTTAAGGAAGTCAATGCCGTCATTTACTATGTTTAAATCTGTTGTTTACTGTAACTGTACTTTTGTTCTATTATAATTTGTTCTTGTTCAAGGTATTGGTATAATCACTAATGGTTGGCTTTGCTGATGCACGGACCCATCAGAGACTTGTTGTGCACTTCTCCCATGACCTAGATAACCACTCAGGAGACAAGTGACAAGGAAAGAAAAGGGTGCGACCACCAAAGAGAAAGTTAAATATTCTCTAGTACATTCCAATAATAATAATTATCACTTCAGTTGGTGTTCTGTTTCTTCTTATAAATAATTTACTGATTCTCAGAATTGATAACTCTTTCAGGCCTGTGTACATGCAAGGTCTCCGAAGCTTCCTCTTCATCTTTGATATAAAGGTATTTGAGTTCCTTTTTTTGTTAACTACTCAGGAGATCCAACAAACAGGATCACAAATTTTGGTCTATGGACATTCAATAAAGGTGCCATCTATAATATTAGGTTCGACAATCATGAGTAATGATAATTTTAAGGTTTTCCTACGGGAATTACTTTCCGATTTAAATGAACACTGTAATGGCTATTGTATTAATCAAAACGTTTCACTGTTCGGATGTATCTCAAACTGGCACTTGGTCATTAAGGCCCTCATTTCAGTTTTCCTTTAAATCTCTATATTATTCAAATCTGATAGTTATAACCAGTTTTGGGAGGATTATCTATGATTTGAAGGACTATTTTCTTAAAACGAATTTCTTCCTTTTACTCATACATTCTGTATTACCTCGATGAGTCAATAGTATTCCTATTTTTCTTTACCGTTGAAAAATATTTTAGGGTCAAGGTTTATCCAAGTCAAGTGTTAAGATATGGCCTGTGGATGCTTACTTATTTATATATATATATATGTATCGATATGTACAGACTTACAAATATACATATTCGTATCTATCCTTTTGGTCGTTTTTACTGTGTAGGGTAATTCTATCTCGCTAGTAATAGTTTTCACTTTCACAATTAGGATGCTTATACCGAGGCTTGATAATACATAATGTCATTTCTAATTTTCACTGTTGTAGAGGTTTATTTGCCATTCTAATGCATACAGTTTAGTTCCTGTAATAATACATAAGAATATATGTGTAGATATGTTTGCCCTTGATCCTGTTTACTTTCGGATCCATAGATATACAATTAAAAATTCAATATGAACTCTGTGTATAAATTCTTACAGCAAAAATAATGACTTACAAAGTATAAAGACTTACAGAAATACAACAACCCCGATTTGTCCTAACAATACATAAAAAAAAAGAACAACTCTAGTATTCAATCAAACTTTGACTAAACCATAAACGTCGTTCAACATTAGATTTGTAAGGTATGCTATCAGATTCATACATCATTCATTTGGATAGATTTCTCTCAGGAGTATTAAATCCATACCGAATTTAATATTCACACTACAACTGTGAATGAGTCATTCAACAGAAATGGGAAATAATTCGATTCAAATTCAATAAATACATCACATCATATATAAGATCACTCATGTAGAGAGGGATAGGAGACATATCTGAACTAGTTAGCAGGAAGGTAAAGGGAACAACCACGTTCCTCCCAACCATAGAATAGGGAAATCAAAATAACTCTCCCCAATTCACCCCCTAGCCTGACCATGAACCCATGAGGGAGAACTTGGAAACTCTTCCTCAACAATGTCCTTCAATTCCATCCCATTCCTCTTGCCTCACACTCATTCCATAGTGTTCATAACAACAAGGGAAAAATCATTAGTCTCTTTCTCCCAACATACTTGGCAGCGTCTTGCCTCCTCACATATGCTATTTATCAATCCAAGTCTATTTGCCTAGGTCTTTTTCCCTCCCTTGGGGATTTTCATAGCTTTCTAAATCCCTGATTTTCAGTGGATGCTAGTGGCCAAATCCCTGATTTTCCACTTGTAATAATCAGCCCAGAAGTGGTTCCAACATGTTGCCCACTCATGGAGTCATGGTCAGTTGATTTTAACATGGTTGTTCCTTTTTTCCTCCTACAATCAATATAAAATATTTTGTTTTCATACAAGTGTCATAGTCAACTAGTTAGTTGGGTAAAATCAAATCCCTGCCCAACAGTCATAATAATTAATTACAATTATTAAATTTGAAATTCGGAATTGCCATAAATGGGAAAAATCTTTCAAATTTGAATTTACTAAAAACGGAATAATTTCCCAATAAATTTAAATTTCAAAAATATTTTATTTTTGGGGATGTCACACAACATATAGTTGATTAGAGTAGGAGTGTGAATGAATAATCTTAGTATCTGAGTATTTGTTTTTTGTTTTCAATAAATAAGTAGAGTTTCTCTCAGTATATCAAGATATGACATAATGTAAATATCATATCTTGAAGATTTGAAAATGATTGGTTTCACATTCCATATGAATCCATAGCCCAATGGATAAAGAAACTGGAACTACTAGGTTCCTAGAGCCTCACAAGGAGGCCTCCATCCCCTGTGGAGCCAGATGTTAACACATAAAATTGATCATGTAAAGGAGGATCTATGGTTTTTCAAGCCTACATTTAAGCATACCTCACGGTATTATTTCATACCATCAATTAACATCCTCCTCGGAGTATGCAAGGTATAGTTGACTTGGAGTTGCGAACTAGTTAAGGAAGAGGGTTGTAGGTTGGATAGGTTGCAAGGATCCTGGTGAAAATTCAAAATTACCAGTATCAACCTCATAGCCATCAAGTACTCCATGAGATTTTTTGTCTTGTTTGGAGGTCAAGAAAGGTTTGGCTACTTGATTTTCTTATGGTGTTATGAACTAGCTCAGGCGCTACGAATTTAGACAGGTGCTATGGAATGCACTAAGAAATGCACTACAAAATGTGCTGCTAAAACTCAGTTCTAGGACTGTTGAACTGGTATTTTTGACCAATTGACTTCCATGAGGATTTTCGGGTGAACTAAGATGAATTTTACAAATCCCAACGAGTTTATTGTCAAGAAAGGACCCAAGAAAATTAACCTCTTTCATTTTTCACACAGGTGTCACAGATTGGGATATTCGAAGGAATCTTTGGGCCCTATTTTTTAAGTTTTCATGATTTCCTATTTGAGACATGTTTTTGCGACACATATTATGGGAAACTGGAGATGAATTTTGAGAAAACGAGAGGGATTTTTCTTGAGAATGAGATTATATACCAAAAATGTTCTCAGATTTTACACAACTATTATATTTTGAGAATTAAAAGTGGAATTTTGAAGCCTTGTTTTCAGAATTTCACCTCCTAAAAAGCAGGAAGTCAGTTAAAACGTGTCATTTTCTATTTGTAGTTGTTTCTATTTTGGGAAAGGGGTTGGAGTTTGAATTGGTGAGATGGAAAGGACCTATATTTCTATATATCCATTGTACAAGAGGAAAGGAGGGTTGGATTCATGATCCAAGAGAGGCTAGAGCTGAAGGAGTATTCTAGTTTCACAATTGTAGGCTTGAGGGCCTATTGTAATTATGATTTTATTCCATTAGAGATTCACTTAAATTGTTTATCATAATTTTTTTTCTTTCATTATCATTTATTCTTGTCATATTCCTTGAATAGAATTACAAGTGTTGACGATCAATGTTTTTTCATGAGAAGGAGATTCATGAGTTGTGAATGAGTTGTAGCGATTGCCTCCTTGCATGATTTCTGTTATAATAATATTTGGGTCATTTTAGTAGAGAGTATATTTGCTTAATGATTTTTCTTCTTTCTGTTATCCTCCTTATACCTTCATCCATCAATTATAACTCCTCTTGTTAGATAGGTAGCTTGAGTACCTTTGATATGCAGAGTGGTGTTGACTCCATGCCCAATGGATGACCACTGATCTAGAGTTAGAATGTTTCCCTCTTTCTTTTTCTTTCTTGCTGATCCACTCTTTAAATTTGATATAATTTTTTTCCAAGTTCAAATGGTTGAACTTTCGAGGAGACAATTCATTGCTACTGATTTTTTTTCCTTTGAAGCATATCGATGTTAATCCAAGAGTTAAGTTTTGTATTACAGATATTGTTACACAACAAAATTACTCGTTGAAATGATGGCTAATGTCGTCGTTATAAATATTGTAAGTGTCGCATATTGGTCGCAAGTGTCACAAACATCATACTGCCTATGTCGTCTCTCTAATGACATCGTAAGGACACTAAGACAACTTAAATGATAGTTTTGAAGAAGGAAAATCAATTGACAGAGGAGTACAAACCTTGTGCCACTAAAAAAGCCACTAAAATATCAATTTTTGGGGGGAGCACTCCTACTGAAAGGGAGTGACGGCACTCTGTACCCACTTCTAGGGGAGCATTCTAGTGCTCTGTACCCCTTTCTAAGGGAGTGCTAGCCCTTTTTGGGTGAAATTTGGTTTGTTGGAGAGAATCAGGGGATAATCCCCTCAATATTTAAAGGTAGTTGGATTCGAATCTGAGGTCAAGGAATGACCTTAGGGGAGATCCACAACTGAAGGAGAGGAATCCTCAACTTATCCCAAAGATCTCTCAAGTGGTTAGGCCTCTCCAAGCCTATATAAGAAGGCCTCCTCATGGTAGAAGGATATATGGAGATTGAGAATTACATCAAAATTATGATCCCATAAGTGAGATGTTATCAAAACATAATCAATGTATATTACTTGAGCAAAGGGGTTGGACAAGGAGAGCTGGAAGAGGCTGTTGCACCTCCATCAAAGGATTGTAAGTACCTTTTACTTGTTCTCATTAATAATCAATGTTTGTCTTGTTTCTTTCGAATTTATGTTCATTCCACATGAATTTGTCTTCAGTAGATAGATCTATGTTTGAGATAATCTCAATAGAATAGGAAGTTATTTGTACCTTTGTTTGTTTTACAGGACCTATCGAGGAGCTCAGGATTGGAGCTCAGCTTGGATATTAAGAGGACAAACATAGTTAAACAAGGTACATATCCCTCTTCTTCCTTTTTGTGTATTATCTTAATCGGATCCAAAAAGAATGCCAGTGTCCATGTTAAGCACTTTTTTGTCTTGGCCTTAGGAGTCTAGAGACCAAGAGGGAATCTGCTTGTCCGCAGGAGGATTCACCTGTAACAGAAATTGGCGACTCCACTATGGAGGAGCTCTGATTTTTGTCTCCTTTCCTAGATCTTGATTCGGCCCTTTGCCCACTCATTTGACTTTCTCCATACTATCATACTGTTTCTTTGATTCTTAGATCTGATTGATTGGATCTTGATTTCATCTTGTGTAATTTGATTCACTGAGCTTACTTGATTTTTTACATTTCTGGGCATTTTTCTGAACTTTTGAAGCAGAGCGCTCCCTTTCCCTTGCTATCAGAGCATTAACACTCCCTAGTGGTATTACACAGAGTGTTGGAATTCTTTGGTTCCCCTTACACCAGAGCGCTACCCCCTTTTCTGTGAAAAATCCTCTAGGTTTTCAATTTTTGGGTTCAGTTTTTGTTTTTTGCACTTGCTCAGAGTCTCATACTCTCAGTTCATCTTGGTATTGCCCTTCAAAGCCCTGTTTTCTAAGGATTGATCCTATTTTGTTTGGAAATTTGACATTTTCTTTCCTTTCCTTGAAGTCACTCTTTGTCTTTGCTGACCTAGAGTTAACTTGTTGCTTTCTTCTCGTTTATTTGACTGAGCGAAAGATTTTGTGAGGAAATCCAAAGGTCTGTGAACCTTTCCATTTGATATTTGAGGTCAATTTTCCATCATTTCTCTTTTGTTTGAGGTTTTTGGTTCTTGTTTGCAAATTTGGTTATCTTTGTCCTTCTTGTTTATTCACAAAGAGAGTGTATTTTTGTTTGTGTGAGGTTTTCTTCTGATTGTTTAATCCTGAAGTCTAATTGATGTTAGAAGGTTTACATCTGATTATCATTCACATATAAGCAAAAGGACATATTTTAGTGATTGGTTTGGATTTTAGAAGGCATTTATGAATTTTTTTAGCATTACATTGGATTTGATTGAGAAACAATTGTATGAGGATGTTGCATCTTAGTGTTTGATAATGGAAAGAACTTTCTCTCTTTCCCTTAAATAGGCATTCATCGAAAGACAATACTGCTTATCATTTTCTTATGCATTTTTTGGGAATTGAGTCATAATAGCATCAATTTCATTGCCATACACCCTTTGAGTAAAGAACAACTGTAAAATTATCGCTAATTAAAATTTATCTAAAACATTTTTGTTTTTAGGATCTTCCACCAACATTAGACTAGGATTAGCACTTTGGATTAGGCTATGAGTACAACTCTCCAAAGTTTTTCAAAAACAAACATTAGCATCTTGCGATAAGGAGAGAAAATCCAATTGTCATATAGGCTTTCTGGGATCCCCCTCTCACACAGGGGTTACACACGAGGTCGCATTCAGGAGAATTAAGGGGATTATCCCTCTGTGGTTCAATTGTGTGTAGTGGTCGGATCGTATATTGGGGGTCACTTGAGGGTATACCTATGTTTAGGTGTGGGAGCCTCTCGAGTTGATTCAGGCTTGTTATCCTGCCCATACATTCGGATTGGACTGTCGACTATACCCGCCCAGGGGCTGACTGCGAGTTGGTGTCTTTAGTTTCCATAATATTTAGGTACTTACATGAGGTGATGGTGAAGGGAAGTTTCACTGTACCTTGAACAGACATTCGTCAAACTCACTTGGGCTCCTTGGAGGGTAAATCCATAATTACTGCATGGAAGCTTGCACCAAGGTGAAAGTTCGTTAAGCAGGTCACCATTGTAATTGTTCCACCATATCCTAGCCCCTTCTTGACTTGATCATGTGACATTGGATTTCATCACCAACTAGTACGATCATCGAAAGAGGTTTTGCTTGCTTGGTTTTGATTCCTAGATTTTATTAGCGTATGTTGTTTCTTTTCATTAGTTGGCCCTAGTTTTTCAGCGTGTACTGTTATTATCCAAAATTGAGCCTGTAGACGATAAAGGTCTTCGTTGATCATGTAGGATGCAAGGGATTCCTCTGGATGGCTACCAACCCTTACCTCCTAACCCTCTAGAAGACAACTACCATGGAGAGGCAGAAAATCAATCTGATGCTGGGAGTGTTGTTGCTCCTTCGTTAGACAATCCAGAAGGTGCTTTGGTTATGGTTGAGAATCCCACTCCTCACACTACATATGTGTCGACAACCTCTCTCGAACCATTTTTGCTTCATTTAGACTCCCTTGGGAATTTCATAGACGAAGAGGTCCCACAGTTACCTGAGAGATATTTTACCAAAACATATATGGTATCCACAGAACCAATATTTGATGATGAGTATAGGACTCCTATTCATCCTACCACTGTAGTAGATACAAATCCCACACTTACTCGTTCTTTATGGAGGACTTTATTAGGACATGACCTCTATGAGAATTTTGAATCCATTCGACAACCATTTCATCCTCATGACCCTCCTGTTGAAACGAGACCATCCAGTCAAACTATGAATCAACCCATCGATCAAGTCATTAACCCTACTGTTATGTTAGCACAAATCCATCCCAATGTTGGACTCATCACCTCTACTCATTCCCAAGGAACTTTGATCCCTACCCCCACTTTTACAAACTTTCACTCTACAGCTCCACATGTTTCGCACGATCTTGCTAGGACATATTTGCACCAGAGAATCCAAACCCTTTCCAGCCAAATACAACCAACTGGAGGGAATCCACCATCTAGCGGACCTATCCCTCCTGGAAGACCACCATTCTATGATGGTCCTACCCTTCCTGGGGGACAACCCCCTTTTCATGTTCCTCCTAGAGGGAAACCTCCCTTTGCCAGCCATACCCCGGTCATTAATCCACTGCTGGCAAGGGGGCAACCTTCATTTGCTGGAAACCCTTAACAATCCTAGGGAGTATCTTCGGGAGGCACATTTACCCAACCCCATGTTGGGGGGCACTCATATCATAACCCACAAGGAGGAGTATCAAATATTGTTCCTTCCGGACCATCTTATGGACAACCTTATATGGACGGCATCCCAAACACCACTTGGAGTCCTCAAGGACAACAACCTTATCCTTCCCAAGGGTCTAATGTTTATCCTCCCCATAATGTGTATCCGCCTCCAAGATCTACTTCTTACCCTCATCTAGGACAACATGTTTATCCTCCTTATGGGCAAGTAAATCACCCAGCTTATAATGCTCAAAACCCACCGGGTTATGCAAATGTTTCTTAGACATCCTCAAATCTTGTTTATCTCGGTTAACAAAAACCATATGTAGGAGGACCTACTGGTTACAATTATCCACCTAACCCAGTTTATGGTCCTACTGGTGTTCCTATGCCACACTAGTATCATCCACAAATTAACCGACAATTACCTTTCCTTGTGACTCTAGATCTCTCAGGCATATCTCGGTTAACCAATGATCCTATTTTTCATTCCCCAGTTTGGCCAGTTATTCCAGCTAAACTTCCTTCTGATATTCCAAAATTTGATGGAAAATTTGGAGATGATCCAAATAACCATGTGATGACTTTCCATTTGTGGTGTTAATCAAACTACCTCATGGATGATTCTATACGTTTGCATCTTTTCCAACGAACACTTACAGGCTCTGCAACAAAGTGGTATATTGAAATACCACGTGCTTCTTTTCATGATTTCAATTCCCTTTCCATGTCTTTCCTCATGCACTTTCAACTACCTATTCACTACAAGACGGGTATTGAACTCTTGACCTCCCTTCTTCAAACTGACTCCATTCATATATTTGACCATATTCATGAGTGGAGATGATGACGAAGGATGATCAAAGAAATCATTCCTGACATATTATTGGCGGAGTGGTTTACTAAATCACTTTTACTCCCGATCGCTCATGATGTCGCTATAGGTGGCATAGTCATCGAGGAAGAAACCATTGCTCAGGGTTAGTACTTAGAATTGGTTTATTCACAATCTGGTACTTTGTATTAGTTTCTTCTGAATGTTGCTTGAGCTAATACCGATCCATCCAAGTTGTCATCCTCATCCCATGTCGACGATGTTATCGGTTCCATCAAAACTCAATCTACTTCCCAGTTGACCACACTCTCCTCTACCTTCCCCCAAACTCAAATCTCTGAGGTGAATGCAGTTCAATCTACCTCTTCACAACAATCTGGAGGTAAGAAGAAGGAAAAAAATAAATCAAAAAATACTAATAAAAATGAAAAACCAAAAAATCAATCTCAAACACCTGCTACCGAAAAGAAACCATAGCGGAAACTGAAATTCCCGTGTATCATTTGTGGTGATGATCAATACACTTGAGACTGTCCACATCGTGATGAAGTGGCCAAACGTTTCCAGGGAAATTCACAACCTGTTGTTCTTACTCATCCTTTTCCACAACAACAATCCATGGTTTCTCAAACCCCCTCTCTTGGGGGTAGTTCTAGCCATCCTCATAATGAGGCCTCAACAAGTGCCCATATTTATATGTTTAATGGGATTAATTTGACCACTGTCTCTAAGACATATGACACACTGGTTAAACCTGACAAAGGAAAAATCACTAACGGTACCGATACTTTACCGAATCCATCACCGTCCTCCCTTAGTCCTCCATTAGTTAATCCTCCATTTGGGCCACATTAGATTGAGAAACCTACATTTGAATCTATCTTACGCCCTCCTAAGTGCACTATCCATAAATCTACCTTTAATCCTAGTTTGTTTGCCGCCCAAAACTACAACATTGTTGAAGATTTGGCTCAAGCACCATGTGTTATGTCTGCATTAGAAGTTCGATAGCACTACCCTAGTCAACGTAGAACGCTCTTTGCTACTATTGGCGCTGTTGATCCTGAGTCGTCCAACCATAGCATGTTTAACCTAGAAAATTATACATCTAGACTCTCTCACCAACTTGCTTTCCAAATTGATGTTGTTATTCACAATCAACAAATTCACCGAACCATCTTGGATGGGGGAACCTCTACTTGTGTCATGTCTTTAGCATGTTGGAAAAGTTTAAAATCACCCGCACTTAACAAATCCTCAATGATGTTATGCGCATTCGATGGGCAAGGTTTTCATCCCCATGGGATTTTACAGTCCCTGCCCATCTAGTTGGGCAGAAAAACCATCACTGTTGATGTCGAGGTGGTCGATGCTCCCCTCGATTACAAGTTATTACTTGGAAGAAGTTGGTTTTATGCTATGACTACCATTTCCTTGTCGGTGTTTTGATGTGTACAATTCCCTCATCAGGGAAAACTTTTCACTGTTGATCAGTTAGATTTCTATACACCTGACTCTCACACTCCCACTACCAACAATATTCCATTCTTGGAAGATCACAAGATCACATATGAAAGTGTTGGTGTTGTCTTGTTGAAATATTCTAGCCTTACGGGTACCTTCCCTACATCACTTCCATCGACTACACATCATATTGCTATCGTCGATATGATTTCAACCATGACTTATCAATCTTTGGAATCATCTGACCCTTGGATTGTACCTAGTCCCTTGGAATTAGATGCGCTAGGTGAAACCATGCCACTTAGTCTAGCAGAAACATCATACGTTGTTGTCCAATCCTCTTCTCCCTTTTCATATGACCAATATTTATTGGCAGCCGACGGTTACTCAATGCCATCACGGTTAAATTCCTTGTCATCTTCGATCGACTACATTTCCCCAATTTTTCCTTCTGATGAATCTATTAAGGAAATGCTGAGCATTGACAAGCTACCTTGGGATGATAACCATCATCAATCCTCTTTTCTTCCCCCTTGTGAAGAAATTCGGGGAGATATATACTCTATCTTCCCTCCTGATGTTGATTTTTCGTTGTCTCCCATGCCTTCAACTTCTGATGATTTAGATCCAGTAGTTGACATGGTGATCTCTTTGGAAGGGCTATTGGAGCCTGATATCCTTACCCCTGTCACGACCCTCGACATGTGTTCCTTCCAGAGTTATTTTCTTCGATCTAGTAAAGATCTCATGGAAGACATGACTGTGTTTTGTCCCTTGACATGGCATCCTTCCAGAGCATTATTCTCTTGGAATCCATGATCAAGGAGAGTCTAAGAGAATAGTTTCTCTTATCTGTAGCAAGATCGTTAAAATATGAAACAAATGTCATGAGGATAGTTTCTCTTCTCTGTAGCAAGCTCGTTTAAAAATGAAACAGATGCTTTGAGAATAGTTTTCTCTCTATGGTAAGATCGTTAAAAAATGAAACATAAATTTGGGGATTGAACCCAGAGCCCTGAGCATAGTTCTTTTTATGTGTTAAGCTCATTAAAAAATGAAACAATCACCTCTCTTGAACCTTCTTTTCATCCACTCTTATCCATTTTCTCCGTCTAGTAGAGAATTTGGTGACAACCTCAACATCGGTGAATGAATTGAAGCTTGGAGGGCATGTCTCAAACCTTTAATGATCATTCTGGAGTTAAGCCACTAGCTATACCGAGCTTAGTCTTTGTTTTTTCTCATTCTTGAAAAAACATCAGAATGTAACCGAGTAGACTTTTATCCCTTTTTCGAACTCATAAAGGTTATACGAAAAAGGAACCCCATGGAGTCTTCTTTAAACTCTTTTCAGACTCTCTAAATGTGAAAATATTGTCGAGTGATCTTGCTTCCTTTCCCACTCATTAAAAGGTTTGAAAGGGTGTATTTCGAGTGATAATTTATCTCTTTTTTGTCCTTGCAAGACTAACATTACGAAAAAGGACAACATTGGATTCGTCTTTAAGTCATTTTTAGACTCTCTAAATATGAAAAACCACTGAGTTTACCTTATCTGGACTCGTTAAACAATCATACATTAAAGGGCCCATATGGGACCAAACCCTTACCTCTTCCAATTTGCTAAACAAAGGAAGAGGGACTTACCAAAGGTGAGTCATATCAGGCATGTGTTACCCTACTCGAGCTCGTTAAATTAAAAATAGGTACTCGTCTATCTAGATGGGGGAAAAAAGTGAAAGAAGAAAGACAAGCTATTTTTGAGAACACTACCAGTAACTCTTATGGTCTCCCTTGAACATGAAACTTTGTCTTTGCATGCATTTTGATTTACTGAACCTCTGCACTGAGATAATCCTCTGAGTTTATTTTACTCCTTTGGGTCACCTGACGAAAGTTACAACATCCACTGCATTATCCATTTTTTGTCCATGTCACGTTTTTGTTGATGTGCCTCAGTGTTCAAGGGAAGTATCTGCCTCGAGAGTCAGCCATCACAAATATCTTGTTTCAATACCCGTGTCAGTCCATGTTCATTTGATCTACCAATTACATCTCTATTTCATTTTCATGTCATTGATGGGGGATACATCAAGGCCCTCCTTCGACAATTCTATTCCTGTCGACTTCAACACATTATCCAAGAACTAGACTTAGAAACCAGTTAGTACCTTGGGACTTGCATGCCTCAATGGCAGGCCTCCTCATGTCCGACAATGGGTTTACATAATTGACACCTGATCATGTGATTCCATGGATGTTTGGCTTCATCTCATCTATTCACATTCGTCGAAATTTAATAGAGTACCTTGGTAATCATTGACATCAATGGTGATCTCCCTCACGCTTGTTAATGGTTTACCTCATTGACCGGTAATCAAGTGGTTTTTGCCATGTTCGACATCAAGACATATATTCACATGGTTAGATTCATACTACATCGAGATCGGTAAGAATACCTTGGGTTAAGTTATCACTCTTATATATACTTTTCCCAGGTTGTGAAGGAGTTCTTTTGAACTATGACACATATACTGTTACATAGATCCACTTTGTATTGGTTGTGGCTATGTCTTGTCATCTTGTATATCCAGTGTTTATTCTTCGTGGATACGATCAATTAAGGTCATAGGAGTATAGATCCACATTGTATCTTCAGTGGCTATACAATTTTGCCAATATAATTATGGAACTGCAGTGTATTTTATGGCGACCATACCTAAAAATTCTTTATCACTCAAGCATAGTTATGCCTACCTTGGGTTTGAAACATGTCATAATATTTGTTTGATGGTTGTGTGTAGATTTTTCTAGCCTCTCTGCATCCGTACCCTTGCTAAAAAAATTATACAGAGTACTTCACTCATCACATCTTCTAACTTCTCACTTTGGGGGGCAATCTGTTACACATCAAAATTACTCACTTCAATAGTGTTGCAAGTGTCATCAGTACAAGTGTTGTAAGTGTTGCATATTGACCACAAGTGTCACAAGTTTCACAAACATCATACTTACATATTTCCTATGCCATGCCTCTAATGACATCATAAGGATACTTAAGACACCTCAAAGACTAGTTTTGAAGAAGAGAAATCAGCTGACAAGGAGTACAATCCTTTTTCCACTGAAAAAACCACTCAAAAAATGGATTTTGGAGGGAAGCGCTCCCCTACCCACTCTCAGGGAGTGCCAGTGCTCATTGGGGCTCTTTGGGGGAGTGATCAAACACTTTCTGTACCCTTTTGGGGGAGCGCTACCTTTTCTGAATGGATTTTTTGTTTGTTGAGCTAAAACAGGGAAGAATCCCCTCAATTTATGAAGGTGGTTGGATTCGAATACAAGGTCAAGGCATGTTCTTAGGGAAGATCCTCAACTAAAGGAGAAAAATACTTAACTTATGCCAAATATCTCTCAAGTGGTTGGGCCTCTCCAAGGTTATATAAGGAGGCCTCCTTATGGTAAAAGAAGGAGAGACTAGAGATTGATACCAAACTTATGATCCTATAAGTGGTATTAATAGAAAAGATTGGAGATTGAGAATTACATCAAACTTATGGTCCCATAAGCGATATTTCATCAAAGCAATCAGTGTACATTACTTGAGAAAAGGGGTTGGACAAGGAGAACTGGAAGAAGTTGTTCCACCTTCATTAAAGGATTGTAAGTCCTTTTATTTGTTCTCATTAATAATCAATGCTTGGCCTGTTTCTTTCAAACTTATGTTTGTTCCATATCACTTTGTCTTTAGTAGATAGATATATATTTGAGATAATATCAGTATAATAGGAAGCCCATTGTATCTTTGTTTATTCTACAGGACCTATCAGGGAGCTCAGGATCAAAGCTCAACTTGAACTTTGCAAGGACAAACGTCATTAATAAGGTACATATCTTTCTTCTTCTCCTTTGTATATTATCTTTATTAGATCTAAAAGGATGTCAATGTCCATGCTAAGCACTTTTCTGTTTGGGCCTTAGGAGTCTAGAGACCAAGAGGGAATCCACTTGTCCGCAGGAGGATTCACCTGTAACAGATATTCATGTGTTGATGTGTATCAATGTGTTATTTTCTTTCTGTGTTTATTGTGACCTTATATTAGTTTCCATATTGTATTAATTATTCCAGTGTTTGGTCAAAATATATCTGTTGGAATTCACCCTTGTTAGGTGCTCCAAGGACATAGGGTCATGCACTCTACCATTCGTATAAAGCTTCATTGGAATTCATTCTTATTAGATGCTCTAGTGAGGTGGACTATTTTTCCCCTTTATACCATCATCTCATATTTTCCCTAAACCGAAAATCATCAACAATCTTCCCTTTGCACATTTCAACCCTATTACCAAGACATTTACATTTCTTGATAGTTTCAATCCTTTGACTCCATTCCCAATGAATTGTTGTCTTCATAACTTACCAAACCCTTTTAAAGAAGAAACATTCTAAAAACCTTTATTATACCCACATAAGATCTATTCATTGCCTAATAAATACAACCAACCTTTGAAATGAGATTGGAGGGTTGAGATTGTAAGAGAGACCCATGGGTTTGGAAGGGCTAGCTTCCATCCTACAAATAGGTTGAACAAGTTACCTTGTTACCCTTCTAAATTAGTCATATAAGTATTTACTAGGTGTTAACACCATTCCCGCTTATACTTACCACTTTCCACTCTTCTCTCCCTTCTGTCTCCTCATCTTTTGGGTTTTTGGGTTCATTCACCCAATAAGGGATTGTAACTCATTTCATGGGAAGAAGGGGATAAAAAACTAGAGGTGTTGTAGCTGGAAAAAGATAAAATCCAATCATTATCCTTCCATATGTTCTCTCTATGGTCCTGAGAGAAATAAAATGATACTCCATAAAATTCAAGGACCTTCTAAGCACATAACTAATAAATGTCTCAGTTTTTGAGGGAATTCATTTGTTGTGTCTTTTAATTTCCATTTTCTATGCCACTCAATGTGTTCCTAGCTTCAAGTGGCATTGCAACACTCTTTACTTTCCCTTGCATATAGTACTAAATGTTTGGACATTAATAATTTAAATGGCAAGGGATTGGAAAAAGGTTTCATTGCAAATGAAGGTGCGACACACCCTTTACAAAGGCACCAATAAATGAGATAATATTAACCCTTGTATGTCAAGAAACCCATACCTAGAAGTCTTTCCAAAAAAATTTAACATCCCCCTGTTACGCCTGAGAAAAGTCGAAGCACAAAAGGTAATTTTTTTTTTTTTTGCATTAAGAAATTAACATCAAAACATGATCATGACATCACCTATTCACAACATCATAATTAAAGAAGTACCCATTACTCATCAAGGAAATCACTAACGAAGAAATCAACATGTCAATGAAGGATAACGACACATAAACATAAATAACATAGCATATTAGCACATCATAAAAGCTTGAAGAAAATTACAACAACATTCAATCATATACAGATTTTAAAATGACTACCCTCCCAACCTAAATTGCAAGGTTAGGACCTCTAGGACACATAAGCAATGCTCAAGCCCAGATTCCAATTGATTTAAACCATTTAAGGTCTCAGGGTTGGCGATTGTTCTGAGGAACAAGGAGGTTTCTACATCCCACTAACACAATCAAGTCCAAACTAACTATGCTAAATCAACAACATCAACGATAGTAAATTTCATCAATCCATTAATCCTAATAAACAATTGAAAATGGTGTGTGAGTAATCATTTGCATAACACATCATATACCACATTAAATCTAAGGTGTAAGATCAATTATCAGTTATATTCGATGCACAATCCCAATCACAATATGTAATCATCTGTCATAATAAATTTTCAATTTGCGCAAGAAGACAAATATCTAAACCATCATTCATGACATTAAATTCCATTCGTGTGATAATTCCAACATCTAAACATCATACATTACATTATATTTCAATGCGCGCAAAGAGTCTAATTCCTCAACTAGTCATACATCACATTAGTCAATTGTGTGCGAACATTCTATTCAATTAATCCATCATTTACACATCAAGAATTAAAGATGCATGAGATATCAAATTTACTTCACAAGCAGAAAGAGAATATAATTAATAAATCAACAATACTTCAACAATATTTAAAGGAGAAATAGTAACCAAATTCTAATTCAATCATGCATCATCAATATTCAATGGCGCAATAGTAATCTAGTTATTAATCCATCATACATTAACAAATTTAACGGCGCAATTAATAATTAGATACTTCCTTATTAATCTAATGTCTGCAACAATCATTCCTTACATTATAATTTATTGCATGCAATAGGTCTATTACCTAGATCAATCTTTCATTAAATTAGCATTTATTGCGCGAAATTCTAATGTCTAATGCCTTCATTCATCACTAGTGTTATTCCATCCATTGATTCAAGATAAAGGAGTTGGGTCAATACGTAATGGAAGTAAATTATGTGCTTAATATCGGAAGGTTGAAGGCTAAAACCGTAGACCGAAGTTCGTGTATTCCAATGACTTTAGGAGTTTTACTTCAATTAAATGTGTACTTACATTAAATATTGAAAATATAAAATGAACTAATATATTTATAATACAAGGTGAATATGTACTTACATAAGAATGCATACTCTGATAATTAGTGTAAGGCTAAGTTTACTAGTGTAACATTTATATATAGTAAGGTAGGTTGCTTGAAGAGAACAAGTTGTCGTATAAACTAGGTTGGGTGAGAGTCTCTCTATGGGTAATTGGTTATTTTGCAGTCATATTAATCAACATAATTACAATAACAATTTGTACAAGAAAAACTCCAAGCAAAGAACTAGTAGGACATATGAAAGAATTTTCATCCTTGTGAGAAGGAATAGAAGGTAGGCGTTTAAAATTTTATTACAAGTGCTGTGGTATTACTCTTCACGCAGAGGTGAGAGGATACCCAAAATGTTGGGAAGATAATTCAAATGTTGAGAAGACAAAATGGGTTAAATTGCATGGTAAGGGATGCTTGAATTTGTAGTGTAAGTAATGCATGAAATTCTAGAGGAAATAAAAACATTTTAAAATATGGAAGAGGCTCCCAAAGTCTCTGGTTGTAAGCACGAAATTGAAGAGGAAATACAAAAAAATTTAAATGTGGAAGAGGCTCCCAAATTCGCTGGGTTTAAGCACAAAATTGCAAAGGAAATAAAAACGTTTTAGAATCTAGAAGAGGGTCCAAAAGTCATTGGGTGTTAGCATGAAATTTCAAAGGAAAGAAAAATGTTTTAAAATCTAGAAGAGGCTCCCAAATTCATTGGGTGTAAGCACGAAATTGCAAAGAAAGATGAAGGTTTTCAATGGGTAGAGAGAGAGGGGTGAAAAAAGTACCCTGGGTCTCCAACTCACAGAGTAAAATCCCACAATTATAAAAAATAACAATGTAGAGGGAAAGCAAATGTAGAGGAAGATTATTCCAAAAGAAATGTTTTGAATGAAGGAAAAACACAGAGAGTTTATGGCCAAAATATTGTTGTGAAAAAAGAAAATCACAGAGATAGATTATGTCCAAAATTATTGTGAATGAAGGAAAAGCGCAGAGAGGGAGAAATGTCAAGAGGATTTCCAACACAAGATCTGGAATTGACCCATCATAGGGCTGGGAGAAATCGATTTTGGGAGCAGAGATAAAATTTAATGGGTGAAGGTGCCATAAAAACACAGATGTAACAAACAATTCAGAGCGTGGGTTTCACCAAGGAGGAAATGAGTTAGATAAGAAAGGATCAATACATTAAATTTCAAAGAAAGGGTTTTTCCAGGGAGAAAACAAAAAAATAATGCAATGACGAAAGCATAATGATGGGAAAATTTCTCATGGAGAAATGAATAAAAATACAGAATACCACAATGACATGCTTAATTAAATATCAGTAAAAATATAAAACCTTGAATAAAATTTCCTAGCAATGCGTATGAAACAAAATTAAACTACATTTTAGTTTGAAACTTAATGAGAACAATCTCAGTTTAGGATTACTGTAACCAGAGATGAAGAATCCAAATTTTTTATTTTGTGCTTGCGCTCCCTCCTATCTCCCGCTTGCTAAGTTGAAGAACCGATCGGTACCTCCCAACCAATGCTAGGGGTACTCTTCTTCCCCCTTAGCCTCCTAAGCCGCAAAGGGGCCACGCACAAAAAACCAGAAAAAAATCTAGCTCCCAACTCGCCTCGTAAGTTCAAGCTACTACTTTATTTTTCGAGCAGGGTATCCCAGCTCCCACAAGAAAAATCAGTCAAATAAATTATGGAAGCATAACTTTACACATAACAGTAATGATCCTCTTTTCCTCTTTCCTAATTGATTTATAGAAGTTTTCTTCAAGACACCATCCTTTTTCACATTTAATTCACTTTTTAATTAATAAATTTTAGAATC
>SNQJ01S0019013.1:67114-78466 GCA_010110895.2 Picea sitchensis | reverse complement strand
TCAGACAAATACCTCTCCCAGAACCGCTCTGTTAACATTCGGAGTCCCCCTCATATTGTTGGAGGATAAGCCAAGTACCCCTTTGATTTAAATGATTAAAACAAGTAATATTTGGTGAATCAACAAGAAAAGTGTAAAAGGGAGGGAATCAGACTACTTTCAAATATAGTCTATTGGGCATGGAGTCATAACATCTGTAGATCATAGGCAATCAGGCTGTCTACCAGAAAAATGATTATGGAAAGATGGATAGTAGAATAGAATGTAAAGAAAGAGAATAATATCCACATAATAGAGATCCTTTCTGTAATATAGATTAAAGAGTGCTTGAACAATAATCTATGATTAACAAGCAATTACCACAAATCCTTTGCAGCTCATGAATCCATTAACGAAAGGAACATTTTGATCTTCAAAATATGTAAGTATTACTCAAGCTGGATGATAGGAAAGAATGTAAACAAGAGAAAAAAATTCTTTTATCACAACTTTGATGCATATCTAATGGCATAAATTACTACAACACATTCACCCAGGCTTACAAATGAGCAACTCAACTGCTCCTCTAGCTCTCTCCTCTCTTGGATCATGAATCCAACCCTTCTCCAAGAGGTCCCTCCTTAATTAAATAGAAAATACCATAAAAATATCTTGAGGAGTTCGAATCCCATCCCTTTCATTGGATTACAGGCCTTGGAGATAAGTGATACAATTAAAGAGACAAAAATGAAACAAACTAGCAATTTTCAGAAAATTCTTGGAAGTCGTTAATAAATTGTTTCCAACTCACTGCATGAGGTCTTTAATGGAGCTAAAACTTAGGTGAAAGTGTCCCTTAGCATCTAAATGATCTCTGAGAAGTCTTTCAAACCCTCATTGACATGTGGCAACCTCCCAACAAGGAGAATATCCAATCAACTATGCAACATAGAGAGTTTTCAACACATTTCATTGCGCATTGGTGTTTTAATTGTTTCTCTCAAATTCCAAATTGGGTCGGACTGATTTTTCGTCATCTATTCAACAACATAATTTATTCCTCCACAAATAATTTCAGAGGAACCCATATGGGAATTCAAAATTTATGAGAAAAAATGTCCTTTGTTGTGTGCTAATTTCTTAAAAACAGTCAAAAATACCATTTCACAGCGCCGACACTGCAAAATTTCTTATAGAAGATTGTTTCACTTTTTCCAATGTTTTATCATTTCAAAACTCTATCAGGTGTCCCAAGAGTGTTTTAAACCTCATTATATTGATATATGACTTAGAGGAAATCACCACAACTAATACTCATGGCTTCCAACTCATAGCCATCACCCAAAAAATGTTGTAAAATGCATAAAAATAGGTTCACAACATTAACAACATTTGCAAGTTTAAGCCTTCTTCAACAAATTATCAACCATAGATTGTAAATTGGATAGGGGTAGGAATTCACTTGTTTAAGGATGAATTTGAAATGATGAAAAAGGTGAAAGTTTCAGCGGTCTTAGAGGAGAGGGTTCACAACCCAATTCACAACACCAACAAATATATTAGTAAAAGGACCTCCTTTCAACCTTCAAATAGCATGATAACCCTTATTAAGTATCTAGTAGACTTGATATTGATGCATATAATTAGGGATTTTAACACATGTTTCTATAAACTATTCAACCTCCAACACTCTCCTTTAGCTAGTTTGCAGCGCCTGGCTTAAACAAAATTTGCACACTTGGAGGAAGTTGTTAGAAACTTTATGACATAATCCCTGAGAATTTTTTTAAAATACAATCTCTGAAAACAATAAGATATTCTATGTCATGATTCCTTAATCCTACAATTCTATGTGTTAACACCTGGGTCCACAAGGGATGGATACCTCCCTCTGAGGATCCAAGAACATGCAGTTGTAGTGTCTTATCTATTGGGATGGTTGATTCTGATTCAAATACTAAGATAAAAATGAAAAATGAAATTTTTGAACATGAGATTATTTATATACATGACCCTACTCTAACTGACTTTTACAATTTGCTCAGGTGAAAACAAACTTCCACCATAACCACTCAAATAGTTTGGTAACATAATTATTCTCTTCACTTCAAATGATCCATAAGAAGAAATACAAGTGTGAAAATTTACTAAATACATTCGTATGATCACCAATATTACCTCCAAATGTTGTCAGAATGATAAAATTTGCAGGCTCCAAAGCATTTGAAAAGTGCAACTCCATGTATTCATCGACATGGTCATGAAACTGATGGAAATGCATACTTAACTGATAAATGGATACATTATGTGCTTCAAAGTTTCCCACAGGTTGTTTGATGTCCTATGCAAGGACATATGATTGAATGATAGACAAAGGAATTTGTTGGTTGAATCGTTTCTCCTCATCTTCAGAACCACCTGTGGGTTGACTACTAATCATTTCTACATGTACTGTAAGAACAATCTATTTCTCATGCACATGGTTTTTATCAAAATAGGGATGCTCATTTGTGGGTGATGGATAAGAGATCAACTGCATATGTAATTCCCCTTCAACACCTCCATATCATTCCCAAGGATCAGACTCATAATCATCATATAAAGGAATAGTGCTAAGAGGTTCCAAAGAAAACGTAGAAAAATTATGTTCATCACCATCACTGCTATATTCATGAAGAATGGGTTGTCCATAAAAAAACTTTGACTCTTGAAATTCAATTTTTTTTTTTTCAAGATGCTCTCTATCCACAAAGTGTTCATCATCAAAGTGTTTGTCAACAACATGTTTCTCTTGTTCAATATTTGAGACAATGACTTCATCATAAGAAAGGTTGTCAAAGATATATTCTTCAAAGAAAAAATCATCCACTGTCTCTTCCTCATAAGAACAACAAATAAAAACTACCTTTAAGTCATGAGAACTAGGAAAAGAAAGAGATGGGTATTCTTCAACCTCAAAGTCAGGAGAGCAAGTTAATGTAGCTTGAATACTTTTCTCATATTCCTCACAACAGTCATGAAAAAAAAACTCAGAGGAGTAATAACTTTTATAGTGCAAATTGAAAGTATCATGGAATTCTCTCAAGGTGGATATGCTTGCAGCAGGAAGAGAAAAGTACCAGTTTGTAGCATCATCCTTCAGGGAGAACATAAACATTTTCATTAAGATATCCTCCTTATTCAAGTTCAATTTCTCCATGCATTGATGAAAATTAATGAGATGTTGAGCATTATCATCATCATTTTCTTCTCTGAAGGTAGGAATTAAATCTCCCCATTCTGATAGATGAGGCACTGGATTTGGAAAACCAGAGATGGTTGAAAAGATTAGAGAATAAAATATCCTTTCCAAGATAGCCTCCATGGCCTTTGACATATTTGTTCTCCATGGAGTGGAATCCCTAGGTGAAATAGGCAATATTTTCTGTCTCCAGTCCTTGTTCACCATCAATAACTAGCTAGATCTGTGTCATACAACCTAGGGAAGATCTTCAACTTCTTCCCCGAAAATGGCGCCAAAAATGTTAGCACTGAGAGTCACCTTCAGATTGTTAGAGGATAATAATAGTTCCCATTTGATTTAAATTATTAAAACAAGTAATACTTGGTGGATCAATAAGAAAATGGTAAAATGGAGGGCATAAGAATGCTTGCAAATATATTCTATGGGGCATGGAGTCATAACATTTTGTAGATCACAAAAAATCAGGCTTCCTACCAAAAAAAAGGCTTATGCAAATATGGATAGAAGAATAGAAGGTAAACAAAGAGAATAATATCCACATAACATATATCCTTTCTATAATATAGATTAAAGAGTGCTTGAACAATAATCCATGATTAACAAGCAATTACCACAAATCCTTTGTAGCTCATGAATCCATTAACCAAAGGCATCTTTTGATCTTCAAAATATGTAAGTATTACTTAAGAAGCATGATAAGAAATAATGTAAACAAGAGAAGAATAGTTTCGTATCACAACTTTCATGAATCTCTAATCACATGAATTCCTACAACATGTTCCCTCAGGCTTGCAAATGAGAAACTCAACTGCTCCTCTAACTCTCTTCTCTCTTGGATCATGAATCCAACCCTTCTCCAAGATATCCCTCATTCATTAAATAAAAAATACCATCAAAATATACTTAGGAGGTTGGATTCCATCTCTTTCATTGGATTCTAGGCCTTGGAGATAGGTGGCAACAGTCAAAGAGACAAAAATCCAACAAACTGTTAATTTTCAGGAAATTGTTAGAAGTCATTAATAAATTGTTTCCAACTCACTGCATGAGGTCTTTAATGGAGATAAAAATTAGGTGTAGGTGTCCCTAAGCATCTAATAGATCTCTGAGAAGTCGTTATAACCCTCCTTGATAGGTGGAAACCTCCCAACAAGGTGAATATCCAATCAACTATGCAAAAACAAAGAGTTTGCAACACATTTCGTAGCGCACTGGTGTTTTAATTATATATCTCAAATTCCAAATTGGTTCGGGCTGATTTTTTGTTAGAAAGTCAACAACATCATGTTCTTCTTCCAAAAATCATTTTAGAGGAAACCATATGAGCATTCAAAAGTTATGAGAAAAAACATCCTCTTCTCTATGCTAATTTCTTAAAAACAGTAAAAACTACGTAGAGTCACCACTGTGAAACTTCCTGTAGTAGCCAGTTTCACTTTTTCCAATTTTTTATCATTTCAAAACTCTATCAAGTGTCCCAAGAGTGCCGAAAATTTCATTATATTGATATATGACTTAGTGGAAATCACCACAACTGATACTCATGGCTTACAACTCATAGCCATCACCCAACAAATGTTGTAAAATGCATAAAATTAGGTTAACAACATTTGAAACTTTAAGCTTGCTTCAACAAATGATCAACCACACATTGTAAATTGGATAGGGGTAAGAATTCACTCATTTAAGGCTGAATTTGAAAGGATGCAAAAGGTGAAAGTTTCATCAGTCCTAGAGCAGAGGGTTCACAACAAAATTCACAGTGCCAACATATATATCAGTAAAAGGAACTCCTTTCAACCTTCAAATACCATGATAACCCTTATAAAGTATCCAATAGACTTGATTTTCATGCACATAATTCAGGATTTTAACACATGTGCTTACAAACTATTCAACCTCCAACACTCTCCTTCAGCCAGTTCGTAGATTGTGGCATAAACACAATTTGCCCACTTGGAGGAAGTTGTTATAAACTTTATGACATAATCCCTGAGAATTTGTTTAAAATAGAAGCTCTGAAAACAATAATATATTTTCTTCCATGAATATTTAAACTACAATTCTATGTGCTAACACACTCCTCAAAGAGTTCCCCTGACACGTATTTGATGATCATATTCAGTTGTGGCAGGAGTGTCTTCAATCGTAGAAGAGCGCTCCCCTTCAACTGAAATACCTCCATACAGACCTTCATGTTGGAGGTGTTGTCACGAAGTGCAAAGCACATCGCCATGTTCTCCAGCCATGCCTCAGCTAGTGCGCCCTCTGTGGTACCCAAGAACTCAGGAAACTTGACCTTCTTGAGTTCTCAGTGAACGCTATCTATATCAGCATCAACGAAGGATAGAGACACATCATAATTAAAGAAATCAATAATTAAAGAAATCAACAACATCATAATTAAAGAGATCAATGCGTCAACGAAGGATAGAGACACATAAACATAAATTGCATAACAAATTATCACATCATAAAAGGTTGAAGAAAATTATAACAACATTCAATCAAATAAAGATTATAAAACGAGTACCTGCCCAATGTACCCTACAAGGTTACGACGTCTAATACACATAAGAAACGCTCAATCCTAGGTTCTAATTGACTTTAACAATTAAAGGTCTCAGGGATTGTGATTTTTCTCAGGAACAAGGAGGTGTCTACATCCCACTAACACAATGAAGTCCAAACTAACTATGCTAAATAAACAACATCAACGATAATCAATTTCATCAATCCATCAATCCTAATCCATAATTAAACATGGAGAATGGGTAATCATTCTCATAACACATCATAGACCACATTAAATCCAAGGTGCAAGAGAATTTATCAGTTACATCAAGGCACAATCCCAATCACAATATGCAATCATCTGTCATAAAAAAATTTCAATTTGTGCAAGAAGACTAATATCTAAACCATCATTCATGGAATTAAATTCCATTCACACGAGAAGTCCAACATCTAAACATCATACATTACATTATATTTAAGTGCCCGCAAGGAGTCTAATTCCTCAATTAATCATACATCACATTATTGAATTGCATGCCAGCATTCTATTCAATTAATCCATCATTTACACATAAACAATTCAAGACGCATGAAATATCGACTTTATTGCGCGAGGCGCAAGAGAATATAATTAATAAATCAACCATACTTCAACAATATTTAAAGGCACTATAGTAACTAAATTCTAATCAAATCATGAATCATCAATATTCAATGTCACAATAGTAATCTAGTTATTAATCCATCATACATTAACAAATTTAGTGGCACGAGTAATAATTGTTAAATCAAGCCCATAGGGGTGTAGACCAATTGGCAAGTGTCGTGTAAATGGAAGGAAATATGTAAAAAGATGTCTCAAGGTCGATTCTCACCCCAATTTACTTGGAGAGCGTGCTTGCAGGCTGTGTGTTTCTCCCTAGGGGTTATAAGGTAGCCGATAGGATTCGACCCCATGTCATGTGAGTACGATACTATCGTTGTTATAGATTCCCCTTGTAAAAAAATAAAAAAATTGTTAAATCAACATACATTATAGTATAATTTATTTCACGCAAGGTGTCTAATGTCTACAACAAGCATTCCTTACATTTTAATTTATTGTGTGCAATAGTTCAATTACCTAGATCAATCATTCATTACATTATCATTTATTGCACAAAATTCTAATGTCTAACACCTGCATTCATCACTAGTGTTATTCCATCCATTGATTCAAGATAAAGGAGTTGGTTCAATATGTAATGGGAGTAAATTATGTGCTTAATATCTGAAGGTTAAAGGCTAAAACCATATATTTAAGTTCATGTATTCCAATGACATTAGGAGTCTTACTTCAAGTAAATGTGTACTTACATAAAACATTGAAAATCTAAAATCAACTAATATATTTATAAGACAAGGTGAATATGTACTTACATAAACAATGCATGCTTTGATAATTAGGGGAATGATAAGGTTAGTAGTGTAACATTTATATATAGTAAGTTGGTTTCTTGAAGAGAACAATTTTTCGTGCAAACCAAGTAGGGTGACATTCTCCCTATGGGTAATTGGTTATCTTCTAGTCATATTAATAAACATAATTACAATAACAATTTGTAAAAGAAAAATTCCAAGCAAAGAACTAGTAGAACATATGAAAGAGTTTTCATCCTTGTGAGAAGGAACAAAAGGTAGGCGTTTAAATTTTTATTACAAGTGTTGAGGTATTACTCTTCACGCAAAGGTAAGAGGATACCGAAAACAACACTAGGAAGACAATTCGAATTCTAAGAAGAAAAAAAAGGTTAAATTTCATGGTAAGGGATGCATGAATTCGCTGGTTAAGTAAGACACCAAAATTGCAGAGGAAAGAAAAACGTTTTAAAATATGGAAGAGGCTCCCAAAGTCATTAGGTGTAAACACGAAATTGCAGAGGAAAGAAAAATGTTTTAAAATCTGGAAGAGGCTGCCAAAGTCATTGGGTGTAAGAACGAAATTGCAGAGGAAAGAAGAACGTTTTAGAATCTGGAAGAGGCTCCCAAATTTATTGTGTGTAAGCACAAAATTGGAGAGGAAAGAAAAATGTTCTAAAATATGAAAGATTCTCCTAAATTCGTTGGGTGTAAGCATGAAATTGCAGAGAAAGATGAATGTTTTCGTTGGGTAGAGAGAGGGGTGAGGGAAACACCCTCGGTCTCCAACTCCTAGAAAAAAACCCCACAATTATAAAAAATAACAATGTAGAGGGAAAGAAAATGCAGAGGAATATTATGCCAAAAAAATTGATGTGAATGAAGGAAAAAAGCAGAGAGTTTATGCCCAAAAATTTGTTGTGAAAGAAGCAAAACGCAGAGAGAGATTATGCCAAAAATTGTTGTGAATGAAGGAAAAACGTAGAGAGGGAGCAACGCCGAGAGGCTTTCCAACACAAGAGATGGAATTGACCCATCGCAGGGCTGGGATTTTGGGAGCAGAGATAAATTTATTGGGTGAAGGTCCCATAATAACGCGGAGGTAACAAACAATTCAGAGTGTGGGTTTCGACATGGAGGAAATGAGTTATATAAGTAAGGATCAATACATTAAATTTAAAAGGAAGGGTTTTTCCAGGGAGAAAACGAAACAATAACGCAATGATCAAAGAATAAGGCTGGGAAAATTTTTCATGGAGAAAAGAATACAAAGATGAAATACCACAACGACATGCTTAATTAAATCTCAGTAAAAATATAAAGCCTTAAATAAAATTTCCCAACAATGTGTATGCAATAGAATTAAACTACATTTTAAATTGAAACTTAATGAGCGCAATCTCAGTTTAGGATTACCATAACCAGAGGAGAAGAATCTGAAGTTCTTATTCCACACTTGCGCTTCCTCCTCTGTCTCTCTTGTTAACAGTGAAGACCTCATTGGTACCTCGCTATCACCGCTAGGGGTACTATTCTTCCCCCTTACCCCCCCAAGCTGCAAAGGGGACATGCACACAAAACCAAAGAAATATATAGCTACCAGTTTGTCTTGCAAGGTCGAGCTACCACTCTCTTTTTCGATATGGGTATCCCAACCCCCACAAGAAAAATCAGTCAAAGAAATTCCGACAGCATAATTTTATGCATACCAGTCATGATCCTCTTTTCCTCTCTACCAATTGCTTTATAGCAATTTTTTTCAAGACACCATCCTTTTGCACATTTAATTCACTTTTTAATTAGTAAATTTTAGAATCGCCTCCCCCGTCCCGTACAATTGTCAGCGTGTCAATAGTTGCACTAGAAAAATTCTAAAATTTAATTTAATTATAAGTCACTTTCCCTCATATCTCTTAAAAGCACGCCTTAAATCACTCCTAGTTGTCTTTTATTCCTTTATTCCCAATTTATGACTGACACCTTTTTAAATCTGTGTTGAGTTAAAAATGGGATTCTTCTCTAGTTAACTAGTCTCTAGATTCATGTCTATGCTTACACATTCTTTTTATATTTATTTCCCTTCTTATCTTAATTTCCAATTTAGTATTTTGTGCACATAATCATATAATTAAATCTTTAGATAAAGTATTTCTCTTTTAATTCTTAACTTGTTTTTCTTTTCTTCATCCCCCACCATTCACTAAATTTATAATTTAATTTTTTTAGTCTTCTTACCCACTTAAACTTAAGCTCAAATTTTTAAACTAGGATTATAATTTTTAAGGGGATTTCATAATTAATAAATATTACTCATTTAATATTTATTTTAAGTCCAACAATGTCAAATTTTTTTTTTTTTCTAGGAACCTAGCCTCATTGACTCACCTTTATTAAAATCACCATGTTCTCTTCAAGAGGCACTTTGTGCTCCAAGGGTGCCACTCGCCTTTATTCATGTTTTATTTATGTGACATGCCCTTCAAGACGTACTACGTGCTCCAAGGGTGCCACTCACCTTTGACTAATTTTGGTAGTTTCCCAACCCTTGGAGTCAATACTCCATCAAGCGACCTTGTGAGAGACTAAGGGCCTCTAAGGAATAAGGACCCTTCCTTATTTCACGCCCCTTAGAATATTCATTAGCAAGTTTCTCAGTCTTCTCTCACGACATCATGGATCTCTCAAACTCAGTAATTGTTAACCTACAATTCGAGCCACAGTGGGCATGATAGTAGGTTGTGGTAGGGCTGCTGCCACACCTCTCCCTCATTATTTGGTTGTTTTGCATGGCCCCCTTACTCCTTATGTGAGTCTTATTAGCAAGCAATTGTTATCCTGCATCCATCAACAAAACACTATCGATGATCCATAAACAACAACATACTATACCCGATCATATGTCACATATGCATAAGCATAAATACCCAAACCATATACAACCCACTCCCTAACTCGATCCAGAGTCTGAGGAGGTCCATTGATTCCATCGACATCCTTAATCTATCGGGTGTCCTTCACACTCAGGAGAAATCTGTCAATAACACATGTCTATACATATATATCAAATAACATAACATCATAATCTAACAACATCATCATCTAAATCCATAAGAGAAACAAACAAACATATACAAAACTGGATCACTTGCACCAAAGATGAATCCACCTCACAAAAACCCACCTCACACTCACTACATGAATTAGATAGGTTCCTCTTGGGAAAAATCCCTTGACTTGGGGATTGGCCTACACAATAGGGTACCATGACACCCCTCTCATACCTAAATTGGAAAAAAATTATAAAGTCTTTGAGCATTTATTTAGTTTGGAAAATGAGGTTTTATGCACATGTTTGGGTGGATCTTGTATTAGATATAGCTTACATGGCATGATACCATACTGGAATCATATGCAACAATAATGTTTTCATCAAATTTATTATATCTTTATTGAAAATCCAAAAATTTATAGTTTTACCAAGAATATTAAACTTTATCTACTCGCCAAATAAACCCAATCTACTTTTATCTATTTTTCAAAATTAAGTCTTAATATTTTAACTTTTCTTTATAATTGTATAGATGAACTCTATTTTTTTTAATTAAATGTCAATATTTTAACTTTCCATAATAATTGGAGGGATGGTATTGATGCATATATTGTATTTAACTTTGAGGTTTGTTTATTATTATAATAAGTTTATCTTTATAATTAATTTTTAATTATAATTTAATTTGTTTTTTTACAAATATTCTTTATGATGATGATGATGATTAACATTATCGAACTTGAAGAGAGAATATATTAGTCTATTGATCTATTACATATTGTAATATTAATAATCTAATTTTAATTTCAGTGCCAAATCAAACATCAAATTAATGATGATGATGATGATTAACTTCCACTAAGACTGAATTGGTCTATCGGACCTTAAGAGGGTAAGTGATTACTTGTGATTCTTTAGAATTTTTTTCTGTTCTTGAAAAGAATTAAGAGAAGCTTTCCAAGATCACCATACTTTTGTCGAGTTAATAGGTTAGGAAGGTTGGTAGTGTGATAAATATTTTGAAAATGAGATCTAATATGGGTATAGGCTGGACAATCTAAGAGAAGGTGATTTTCATCTTCAACCTTCTTAGTGTTACAAAGGTGACACACTCTTTCATCCCATGGCGTTTGAGGAATTGACCAATGTCCATTTTGACTATGGA
>SNQJ01S0019013.1:37427-63697 GCA_010110895.2 Picea sitchensis | reverse complement strand
ATATAGGTTATTAAATAAATATATAAAATTAATATTATCTAAATAATTCAAAATCAAAATATGTTAGAATTAAGTATTTTTATTAAATATATTATATATGTTATTAAATAAATATAATATCATGCTATTTTAAATGATAAAAAAATTGATTATTCATTTTAAAATTTAATTAATATAATAGTAATTTATAGATACTCAATTTTTTTGGATTTGCATTTGAGACTTTCAAGAAAAAAAGACATACATCTAACTATTTACCACTTTCAAGGAAATAATATACTTTTAACCATTAATCATTAGACTCACTCAAGTTATTCACAATTAATTTTATATAATCATCATATAATTAATTGTTATAAAATTAATTATAAATAAATAATATTTATTTAGTAATTAAAAACAATTATATTAAAATTTAAATATAATATACCATAATAATTAAATATTAGATATTAAAATTAAAATATAATGTGATTTATACGTAATTATAATTGAATATATCACAATACTTCACTATATCACATAAATATAATCCTATTTATAAGTAATTTTAAAATTTAAATATAACATATCATAACAATTAATTATTATATATTAAAATTTAAATCGATTTATAAACCATTATGATAGAAAATTATTATATACTAAAATTTAAATATAATCCTATTTATAAGTAATTATAATTGAATATATCACAATAATGATGATGATGATTAATATCCATTAAGACTGAATTGGTTTATGGGACCTTAAAAGTGTAAGTGATTACTTGTGATTCTTTAGAATAGCTTTCCAAGATCACCATACTCTTGTTGAGTTAAGAGGTTAGGAAGGTTCGTAGTGTGAAAAATATCTTGAAAATGAGATCTAATATGGGTATCGGCTGGACAATCTAAGGGAAAGTGTTTTACATCTTCAACCTTCTTAGTGTCACAAAGGTGACCAACACCCAGTTTCACTATGGAGATCGTGAGAATTTGTTCTTATCTTAACAATCCTTATTTTTTTCTTTACACTTGGCAAAATAGATAGATAATTTTGATATTCTAGATTATGGTTGATTACATCTTCATAATACATTAATTTTTTTTTTTCCTCTAACTCTTTATGATGCCACATTTTTTCCCTAAATTTTTATTTGACGTTTTTTTTAATAGTATCTTTATTCTGCAAAATGGTTTCTTCCATGATTCCCCAATATTTTAGCCAAGACCGGGTGTCTTTATGCCATCCTTGCTTGAGTCGATGGTGGTTATGACTTGATTTTGAAGAAATTTTAGGTAGCCTCATGTCTTCCATGTTGTTTAACTTGTTATTATACATTAGGTATCTAGCCGTAGCCATGCTCTCAATGGGGGAGAGACTTGTTTCTAAGAGGAGGATGGGATAGGGCATATTTCCTTTAATTTTGTGATTATAGGTTATAAAATTATTTTGTATTTGCTCTATCTTTCTCCAGGATTCACGAGAGATACTACAACCCCAGACTTCACATCCATAAAGAATAATAGGTGTAACAAGAGTCTCAAAGAGGAGTTTCTTCTTATCACAACTCCAAAGATCAGCTGATTTACAATTGTTTTCAAGCCCATAATAAGCTTTCCATCCCCCGGTAATCCTTTTCTCAATGCTATAATTCCAATTGAGCTTGTGGTGAATATCAATTCCAAGATATTTTCATGAAGTCACTTCCTCCAAGTTGTTGTTGTAATATACAAAGGCATCATAAGGGATCTTATTGTATTTAATAATCATGACCTTAGTCTTATCAGTATTAATAGTCATACCCATATTGGAGCAAAAATCCTTAAGGATTTTTAGTTGGTTTTCAAGATCATGGGGACTCCTTGCCATAAGAACAATATCATCGGCATAAAGAAGAAGATTAATGACTATACCAGTGAGAGTAGAGCCAACACAACCATCTTTTTCCAAGCATTCTTCTGTATATGACAAAAAGGGTAGGGGACAAGGGACAACCTTGTTTGACTCTGATATTGCAGTTAATCTCTTTTGACTGACCCTGAGTGTTTTTAAACTTAGCAATAACATTATCATACATACTTATTGCAACAACCCTCAAATCGAGAGGCACTTTTATCTCTTCCAGCCTATTCCAAAGGTTTTATCTAGGAACCATGTCAAAATATTTTCTAAAGTTAACAAAACAACAAAAAAGATTGATTTTAGTATTGTGGAACTCCTCTGGATTGATCCTAAAGGTAACAAGATGGTCCACAGTTGAATGATATCTCCTAAACCCGGCCTGGTCTTTATCTCTTTTATTGTGACTTTCTAACCAAATGATAATATTGTTTAATTGATACTTTAGCTCTAATGCTAATACTTTACTATATCAAGTTAATATCATTTAATTGATTAAAGATCCTTATATTTTAAAATTAATTTGGTTTATTAATATATACGAGATGGGAGATGTTTTTCAATGTGTTTCTAATTTTTTTTATTAATATATACTAGGTGGGAGATGTTTTTCAATGTGAAACACATTGGATTATAATTCCATGATCTCCATTCCTTACAAGGATATAACTATAAATTTAATCATTTTAAGTCTTTATTCTATATCTTTAAAGATATAACTATAAGTTTAATCATTTTAAGTTTTTATTCTAGATCTTTCACATATAAAGATGGATTTATTCTATTCTATATTCCAAGTATCTTTTATTGAGTATAATTCAAAACAAAAACAATTTTAATAAAAGATATCTAGCACTTCCAATAAAACCAGAATATAATATTTCATATTTTTCATATATAAAAAGTGACTTACTCTATCCTATACATTTTATATTTGAAATATTTTATATATAAAGATATAAATAATCAATTTTATATTGTTTTATGGGATTAAAATAAAAACAATCTAATACGAGGGAGGTGTGTAATTTATTATGTGTTCAATATGGAGTTTAAAAGTAATCACGTTTGACTGCTAAATTGAAGAACTTGTGTATGTGAGGAATGATGATATGTCCTCCGATTTTAAAATTTTCTAAAGTAGGAATTCCAATCCCTTAAAGGAATCATATTATTATTTTTAGTATTATGGATTAGAATTTGCCTCTAGAACTTCTTAGGATCTAGCTTAGATAGTTGTGAAAGATGCTCTTTCCTTTTATTAATATAGTACATTTTTTTCCTTTTAAATAGGGATTTGTAAGTATTGATATTATCAAGTTTTAATGACTCACTAGAAGCATCACTAATGGCTTTCCTAGACATTTTACATTTTATACGACACCTCAAAAGAGAACTTGTTAATAGAAGTGGAAAGGGTAGTTGTAAAATTATGACAGAGGTCTTCAATGTTGTCCTTATAAGTTAGGATATGTAATTCACTATTTAAATCATTTAAGAAAATGTCAACCTTACTTTTATCAAAGGGTAGTTTCCACTGATTACATCCATGACCCTTATGTGCATGACAATGTTTAGAGATAGGGTTAAAGGTCTATGATAGAGTAGGGTTCATGGTAATTGAAAAGGTCAAAATTTACTATTTGGTTGGAAATGAGGATATCAGATATCACATAATCTACTAGACTAATTCCTAGCCCATGAACACAATTCATGTACCTCATTACTCCATTGCAAATTATTAGGTATTGAGAGTTGCAGAGCTTGACCTACTCAGTAGCAAACAAATTCTCAATTAGGTCTTCCGAGATTCTTTTGTAGCTATTAGATAAAATAAGGTCCTCATCTAGCCATAAAGTAATATTAAAATAGGTGTACATAGAAATATTTCATTTATGATACACATTGAAATTATTTTTTTCTTGATGAAGAGTCTTTTGGATGTAACTATGTGTGAGAGGTTTAGAAACTTCACATTTTTTTATTTTTTTCTGATTAATATTTTTTTTTTTAATTCCACATGTCAACTTCTTAATATTAAGTATTGAAGAAAATAAGGATGTGATTCCTTCTCTTATGTAGAAAGAAGATACTAACAAAATCACAATTTCTTTAGTTTCAATTACTCTTTCTCTAGAGTTTATATAGAATCAATTTACTTAAATGGATATTGAAATATTTTACTTATGGAGTACATTGAAATATTTTCTTGTTATTAATATTTTTTTAAATGCTAATTAACAACTCCATATTGAGCATAGAAGGAATACTACATCTAGGTCATACTAGGTTGTAGAATGCACCTTTCAACACAACAAAATTTAATATTGTTTTGAACTATTTCCTAATAACCATGATTAGGAATATATTAATATCATAAATTGATTTTGTTTGTTCCATAATTTTTTTTTTAAATGAATGGTACTCTAAAAACATTATAAATTATTTTACCTTTATAGATATCATTAAAAATCTCCTATTATAATAAATTTGAAAACTATAAAAAAAAAATTGAAACTTTTAAAAATATATATTATCTATATTCAAGTCTATAGATATTATATATTTTTAAAAGTATATATAATATATCTATAGTCCAACACGGGAAAAATTACTAGGTCCAGACATAATATATTACCTAATGGGTTAATTCGTAGACTTTGAGGATGCTTTACAAAATCTATTACTTATAGTGTAATCTATATTACCTAATTGATAGGGTAATCGATGACCATGATCAAACCTGAAACTGCCTTGGTGACCATGATCGATATTGAACTTGCCTCGGCGACCATGATCGATACAAACCTAAACATACACAAATCCTCTTAACCTATCTTTCCTTGGCCCAACTAGTCTTATAATTCTTAGGTCTAGCTCCACTCTTATGTTTTTCGACTGGCTACACTGAGTTATGGAATTCTCCTACCCATTGCCTTACCTCTAACACAAAACTTCACTCAGATAGCTCGATGTTTTCTCCGTTTGGTCTGATCCACTGACCATTTCCCCAAATTTTAAATCCTACACACTATGTCTGCCTTCTACTACTTCACGAAAAGGGAGAAACTATTTGTCCTTATTTTTCACAATGATGGAGAAGGATGTCAGTGCACTTATGGGTGCTACTGGCAAGGCCCTTTGGAATAGTGAGGGCCTCTTCATCTCTACTGATGATCTTTCTAGAATTTTACATACTAACTCTTGCTCCTCATCCCTTCCTCTGAATTCCACAATGGCCCCACCCTTATACCCTCTTCACCCTCCTTTATCCATTTAGAATGAGATTCAGATAAACCCACCAGCCTCGACATTCCTTCCCTGCCATCTACCCTTCTCGACTTTCACTCAAACTCCCTCCTTAGTGAGCATCCCACCTACCTTATCTTGCCATACTTCGATTGATTCACTCCCTATTTCCTGCACCTGTGGGGTAAATATCAATACACTACAACAAAGAATTGGAGGAATGCAACAACATAAGACCTCTTTTGGATATACTCATACCGAAAGACATAAACCACAACCCAGACCCTGGTGTTCAAAAAAATAAAAAAGGAAAATGGTCATTGGCCATGACATCGGACTTGTAGACTCTATATCACTAAGCCTATGTGTCTTAGTGGGAATATTATCCTACAAACATCTCCACCAAACTGACCTCTCAGAGTGAGTGCATACCAACTGGAAGCCACTCTTGACTTATGCTTCAGACATCACCCTTCTAACTCAAGGTTGGATTTTCCTTAGATTCAAAACTCCAGAGGACTCCACTTCTATCTTGGAGCAGTTCTGGACTATATACGGTGATATCCTCATGCTTAAACTATGGAGGATTAGTTTTTATCCCTTGCAGGACTATTTTTGCCTAAGACATTTATGGGTCGTCCTCCCTAGACTGCCCCTATACCTCTGGAACTAGAAATCACTTGAGGCCCTTGGTAACACTCTTAGTCACTACATCAGTCTGGATCTTCAATCACTTACAACCTTTGAAAATTTTTATCTAGAGTCATCATGGAGATAGACATAAACGATGGAAATATGGAATGTCTTGACATAGACTGACGAGGTAAAATCTATCGACAAAGTTTGGATTATATAGGCATTCCCTTTAGGTGCACTATCTGCAGAAAAACATGACACCCAAGGAATGTTTGTCTGGGTGACTATGCTTGACCTCTCCTCCAGGATGGACTCTCTTGTTGTGACTACTCAACATTCTTATCCGTACCTTCCATATTTTGAAGATTCTGCAGCACTAGACTCAGTCACAGGAAAGCTCAAGTTCATTTCTCCCTCGCTTTTCAACTCTCTTACCTCCTGGGAAATATAATAGTGGGACACATCCACAATGGTGGCTCCAGGTGCTCCCACTACTCGGTGAGTTGTGGCACAAAATTCCTTTTTTGGTGCTCCTTCCACACACCCTACCTCCTACTTATCTGATGGGCCTCCGATCAACCAGTTGAACTCCTCTCTCCATATCTCTACTATAGTCAGTGCTCGGTCACTTCCATCATCAGTTTCATCTTCTTGTCCACTACCCACCCTACCAGCTACACTCCTGATTGATCCTCTATTTTCTACCCATCACAGGGAAAAAAATCCTGACTTCTCCCCTTCTTTACAATTGGATCCATCTAGCCTTGACTCCGCACCACAGGATTTGGATTTGACACACTACCTCCTGAGTACTAGTGAAACACATCCCAATGACAATACCCTTAGTGATGTGTTGGACTCTCTTCTATCGTCCTTCAAAGAATTTCACACTCCATCTCCCTTACCTATCTATCTGGGGAATTTGGTCCACTTACCACCTTCTAAGGTAGATATTTCATGACACAGGACCAGTTCAAGGTTGGACCAGGATATTGCTCATACCTGGTCAAGAGGGATTGGATATGAACACTCCCTAATCAAAACTAGAATTTCCCACCACAAAGAGGGGCCATCTTTACCTACTTATTCTGTCACACATTCTCAAACTACTGATATTGGGGCACTTAGAGGCATGAAATCCCTAGCGAGAACTAAATAATGATCTTTTTCTCCCTCAATAGAAGAGGGGTGGGGGGCCCCTTAAATCCTCCTCTTTCAAAATACTGCTTGTTCGGACCTCTCCAGACATTATTTTTCTTCAGGAAACCTTGGTTGATGGACATAAAGCCATATCGTTTCTTTCAATGTTTCATCATGACTAGCTCACTTTCTCTGTAAACTCGCTTGGAAATTCTAGGGATTTAGCTTCCACCTTGGACCCCACAAATTTCGACTTATATCCTTATCTGAAATGTAGTGGCTTATTACTATCTGGATCTTTCCAGTGGAATAATCATCATATCAACTTTCTCAATATTTATGGACACTATCAAAACAAAAAACATTTTTGGGACAATGTGGAATCCCGAGGTCTGCTTGATATCAATAGCTTAATCATAGTTGGGGATCTGAATTTCACCATAATCTCAAGAGAAATTTGGGGATCCTCTACCATCTAAGATCCATTGGTTGACTTCTTCATCTCACTCTTCTAATCGCATGGTTTGGTCGACTTCCCTTTGATTGTATTGACTCCAACTTCGTGCAATGACACAGTGGGATTGGAATCCATCTCCAAACAAATTGATCGCTTCTTTATCACTAAAATCATGGCTACTGTTGTTGGAAGGATCAGATCATGGGTGGACACTCCATATCTTTCTGATCACACCTCGATTCTATTACAATTTGGCTCCCAACCGGTGCGGATCTCCTACCCCTTTAAAATAAACTTGTGTTGGCTTAATGAAGCTGATTTCAATGCCATTGTCATGGTTGTGTGGACTAATCCTATTTTCTAGCTTGATTTGGATATACAACAACATTTAATTTTGAAAATGAAGAATTTAAAATATTTTATTAAAAGATGGTCAACGCAGCAAAAAAACTCACTCTTCACAAGCTTCATGAGTTGGAGCATAAGCTTAAAGCGCTACACCATACATAATCATTGGATAGGCATGTAGGGCACAAGCAACAACTCTGTAAACAACTTGAAGCTCAAATGAATAAGATTCTGTTGGCAGACGAAGCTCTCTAGAGACAAATAAGTAGAGTAAATTGGATAAAATGTGGAGACCTCAATAATAATTTTTTTCATCGCTTTGCCAGCTCCTCCGGGAACAAAAACCATATATGGGATATCATAGATTAAACATGTAAAAATCATAGTGGACAACAAGAGATTAAGACAGTAGCTTATAGTTTTTATAAATCACTTTATGAGGCAAGACCACATGTCCATCTACAAACACAAGTTTTAGTGACACAATACTACCCTTGTACTATCACAGCTGAGGACTCTTCACTTTTGGACAGGCCTTGTACATTACGAGAGGTATTGTCTTCTCTCAAATCCTTCACAAAGAATGAAAGGCCACGCCCAGATGGCTGGACAATAGAGTTTTACTTACATTTTTTTGATTTGGTGGAGCCTAAGCTACTGGAGGTAGTGGAAGATTCTAGACTCCATGGTAAGATCTAGGGGGATCTAAAATCAACTTTATTAACTCTTATCTCGAAATCAAATCACCCGGCCACATTTGGTGATTACATGTCGATTTTTCTTTGCAACCTATGCTACAAGATCATATCAAAAATCATTTCCAATTGAATCAAACTCATCCTCTCACGTTCCTTGTCCAATGAACATCTAGGTTTTTTAAAGGGCCAACAAATTCTTAACACCATTGTAACTACACAAAAATGCTTGCAAAAAATTAGCCACAAAAAGTCTTGTGCCCTCATCCTCAAGCTAGATCTAAAAAAAGCCTTTGACTACATTGACTGGGATTTTCTTAGACTTATTTTAACATAGATGGCTTTCAACTACTCCATGATAAATTGTATTATGAGGTGTGTCACAAATGCATCTTTTTCTATGTTGGTTAATGGAGAACCTTCATCCTTCTTCCACAGTGGCAAAGGCCTACATAAGGTTTGTCCTCTTTCATCGCTCCCCTTCATCTTGGTCATGGAATATTTAAGTCTCCTCCTAAAAAAAAACCAGGAAGAAGGAAGAATTACAGGGATCAAGGTCTCCGAGTTGGTCAAAATCGTTCACCTCCTCTTCGTTGATGATGTCCTCATAATGAAAAGTGATAGTCCACTCGAATGGAGAGAAATCGATCGACTCTTGAAGATTTTTTGTTGCTCTATTGGATTACAAAACAACTGGTCCAAATCAACGTTCCATTACAACAATTTACTTGACTAGGATTTGGAACATCTCATGGACATATTTCCTCATAACTTCTTGCATATTTCACAAGGATTCCACTACCTTGGATATTTCATCAAAGATAATCACTACAAGGCGTCGGACTGGGTCTGGCTGGTATCAAAGATGGAAAAAAAAATTAATAACTGGTGTAATAGATGGCTCTCCATTGGAGGCCACTACAATCTTATTAAAGATACTCTTGAGCAACAGTCGGTTTATTGGATGGATCTGGCATCCATTCCATCACTGGTCCTAGACAAGCTCAAAAAAATCACTTATAAATTTCTTTGGTCGAGATGCAAGGAAAAACACAATCTCCACCTTTGCAATAGGGAAGTATTGGCCAAACCAAAAATCAAGGGTGGTTGGGACATCAGGAATATTTTCAAATTCAACCATGCATTGGCTCCCAACTTGCTCTGGTGTGTTCTAACCACATCTAGCATCTGGAGCTCGGTTATAAAAGACAAATACCTATCATTTAACTCAATTGCGACTTGGCTCCATGCGGTTCCCACTTACTCCAGGCAGTGTCTCAAACGTGGAGGAACCTAACCAAATCGACCCACTAGATTAAAAATTGGATCAGCAAGAAGCCTAGCTCTGACTACTCAATCAAGCTCGACAAGGATCGTATTCTAGGAATCATTCTTTCATCATACCTGTCACCTCTTCTCATCACACATTTTCATTCTAAAAACACTCATTATCGTTTTCAAGCAACAATTCACAATGATCAGGGGAATTCGATTGTTGGCTAGATTTCAAGTAAGAATTTGGAGCTACCTCCCGATATGGCAAAGAAGTAGGACAGGTCTTGTCTAGAACTTACTAGAGCATGCATCTACCTTAACAATCTTGACGATCAGCTCCTGTGAGCAGGCAGAGACAACTTGGGTCTCATTACTAGTAAAAATATTTACACAACAATCTCCAACACAATAAACAATATTAACACAACTCCTTGGTGCAAACACATTTGGACTTAGAAAATTCCTCTAAAGGTAAACTATTTACTTGGCTAGCTGACGAAAATTAAATTTCCACCTGGGACAATTTACAAAGGAAAGGCTGGAACGATCCCAATATCTTTCATCTATGATTCAAGGAAAAAGAAACAGTAAAACACCTCTTCATCCAGTTCCAATTCACACACCATGTATGGAACAAGATGTCTCTTGATTATCAAATTACCTCTTCCTGGAATGGGATCTCCATTTCTGGCTATTTTTCCCATTGGACATCTAAAGAGCACATCTATAAATTTTTACCACCCTTGGTTAACTGGTTCATATGGCTGGCAAGAAACAATTTGAATTTTGATAATATATCTCCTATTATCAATTTTGTTGCATACAAATCTCTTGGCCTACACCAAATTTGGAAAGATATCCACCCAATCAAGGGGAAAACCAAAATTTTAATAAGCCCTCCCATCACTGAGAATATATCTACGGGGTGGTTTGATTGTGCAACCCAACGCAGCGGAGCATTGAATGGTGTGGGTGGTCTGATAAAAATAAATGAGAACTCTCTTTACAGATGGACTTTCAGCTATGGCTCGGGGACCAACACAAGGGTAGAGCTATTGGGTGCCTGGGATACATTTCACTTGGCCACGAAGCTTAATATTGATCACCTTCAATTGATCGACGACTCAAAATTTATCATAGATTGGCTGAATCACAGTCGCAAGCTTCAATTGATCACCCTCTTGGCTTGGATGGACCGAATCAAATCACTCCAACGCCACTTCAAGAAGATCATCTTCTCTCATACTACCTGTGAGTACAATAGGGAAGTGAACCTGCTATCTAAGACAACTCTTCAAAAAAAAGAAGGTATGATCACTTACAACCATTGGTTGGATGACCATGAGGGCCCTTCGCATGTTATCAAAATATTCTAAGTCTAGAGCCTTCAGTTCCTATTGGCATCATCAGTTTTTCTCCTATCTTGGTTTGTCTTTTGGAAGCCATTCGTGATATTCTCCACTTTTCTTCCCCTCTCTACTTTTTTGACTTGTTTTTATTTCTTTTCTTCCACGACAATTTCTCTTCCTTCAAATTGGATTAACCAATTGTAGGAGATTGACACTCCCTGCCAGTTGTATCATCTCAGTTTTCTTGATGTAATCGGTTGTGAGAACATATTATATTATTAACATAATTGGGCAATTTTTTTTTGCTGAAAAAAAAATCAATAATGTAATCTATAAATTTTCATGATACTTTATTATCATAAAGCTATTGAATCGATAATCTAATCTATAGATTTCCACGATACTTTATTATCATAAAGTTATTCAAGTGTATTTACTAGAACATTAAATAATGTGATGGAGTATAATTTTTTTAGGAAAAAACCACCATTCTAAATATATTACTTATATTACCTAATTGATAGTCTAATGGGTAGACTTTCATGATACTTTAGTATTGTATAGTTATTAAAGTGTATTGAATGGAGCATTAAATTATAGGATGAAGTCTAATCTTCCTCTAAATTTTTAATTTTTAAGAAAGAATTGTCATTCTTGATCACCAAGTTTTGTTTTCTACAAACTATTCTAACTCCAAGGATCATTATTGACTAAAGTAATTAGAGATTAAAATAGGCATTAAAAATTCCTGAAAACCAAAGTAGTCATAAGTTTTATCTCCGGTGGATTTTTTTTTCCATAAGAAAATTAGCTCAATTGTATTAATGAAAATATAATTTTTTACATCGATTAGACCCAACAGATATAGAGCAGTACATGCCCATAGACCATGCCCATAGAAATACCACATACACCCCCAGACAAACAAAACCAACACGCAGGCTGAAAAGGAGAAACATACTAGAGATAAAAACCCCAAACAAAACCATGAAGCCACCTCCACCGCAGATCTCTGTCTTTAAACACCAAAACGCACTCGAAAACTAGTCCTCGAAAGCATGAAGACAACTTCGCGAAGAAAAAAATGGAACCGCACCAGAAACAAAAGACGCGGGCGAGCGAGCCTGAAACTCGACCACCTATCACGACCTTAGCCCCTAGTCACCTCCACAGGAATGGTCGCTACCAACTGTAGTCGGCTACCCGATCGCTATGTACGATACCACCACCGATGTCGCCACCCTCTGGCCCTCCAACCATTCCCGCTTGCACTCGATGGGTCCGCCTCGACCCCTTGATGTTGCCACATAATGGTCGAAGCCAACTGCCTACGCTCAAAACCTCCACCGCCGCCGCCGTCCTCAAGTCCTCGAATGCCCTGTCTCGCGCGCTATGGAAGGGACATAAGCCCTCGCTTCTCTATGGCAGCTAGGGTTGCGGCTATTGAAACTTAGCTGCAGAACCCACAAGGAAACCCTAATCGACTCTCAAAATCGCAGTCGCAAACTCTCACCTCGCTCTCGACTCCCAACAAAATCAACTTCTCATCCCGATGGCTTTACACTTTAATGTTTATAAAGTTGTTAATATTTAATGTTGGTAAAGTCCTTAATATTTAATTTATGTTTAAGTTCTTTATGCAAAAGAATCTCAAAATGGATACATTTATGTCATTATCATAATTACATTGAAAGTGAAAGTGTAGTGGCTTTTCAAGATTTCGCTGGAGTGGAGTATAGAGATACTAAAAGCTATACGTAGTTTTTTTATAAGATTTAAAAAATAAATAAATTGTTTTATTGGGATTTGTTTTCGTTTTTTACTGTAACTTTCGAGGAGAGGAAATTAATTATCTCATTTTTATTGATTAATTAGAAAATATAATTTAAAATATTTAAAAGAAAAAAATATTTTATTTATAATATTTAAATTAATAAACATTTTTATAAAACAGTTAAATGCATTATGATTTTTTTTATAAATTTATAAAATTGAACATAGTTTTGAGTTTCAACAAATTGTTATACTCGCATGGGCTAATACAAAAATCGGATCAAACGGTTTTTGAGAGAATATTAATTACATTGAAATTTAGTCAGAGTAAATTTATAAAATTGAACATAGTTTTGAGTTTCAACAAATTGTTATACTCGCATGGGCTAATACAAAAATCGGATCAAACGGTTTTTGAGAGAATATTAATTACATTGAAATTTAGTGAGAGTTTGATAAGGCTTTTAATTATTAGGGATACATTAAAGTAACGTAACGTGAAAATATTGATTATTTTAATAATTGTAATCTATTATTATTATTATTGTTGGGAAGAAATATAAAGCCAACAAGAAGAAATACAATATTTTTAATGATTTTTAAAAGATGAACATCCTCTGAAAGGACCTTGTCCAATCAACCAAATCCCCCACAAAAATTTCTTCTCATTCAATGACTTTCTCTTGTCCTTGGGGGTTAGACCCCTCTGGTGTGGACGCTACTGGAGTCATCATGCCTCCCCTATTACAATGTCATCTACCTCCACAACATCCTCTAACCATGATTACTGCATGGAAAGGTTTAAATTTTAATTAGAAATAAGTTAATACTGAATTTTTTAATATAGTGGAAGGTGTGACGATCCACAATTGCGGGTTTGAACCCTCTCTGATACCATATTTAATGGCCCTTTCGTTATGACACAATGAAGTACAACAAATAATTATTTTTTTAAAGCATTAGGAAATTAATATCAAGACATAATTCATAGCAACGCATAATCATCACAACATCATAATTAAAATCATTACAAGTGACATGTCATTGTAATCAATAACAACACAAGCCAATGCATAACATTAATGATAGCAACACATGATCAACAAAAGAACATAAATAGCAATGCAGTTCAACATATCACAGTCAATCTAAGAAAATATAAATAATGAGCATCCATATTGTTGAACATATAAGGAACTACCCACCCAACCTACCCTGTAAGGTTATGACCTCCAAGGCACATAACAAATGCTCAAGCCCAAGATTCATCCAATTGATTTTGACCACTTAAGGTCTCAGGGTTGGCGATTGTTCCGAGGAACAAGGACGTATCTAAATCCAACTAATACAATCAAGTTGAAATCCAATTAGATCCACAATCAAGCTCACCTATCAAGTAATCATTGCACAAGAGTAATATAATTACTAAATCAGTCAACATCAATATTATTGTACTGGCGCAACAGAATCTAATCATTAAAATGATCATACATCACATTAATTTTAAGGTGTAAAAGTAATCATCCATTTTACTTGGTAGTGCAATGAAACTAATCACATAACCATTCAGACATCACATTAAAACAATACATTCACATAATTGCAAGCATAAGGGAAATCTAACTAGTGTAGCAATCCTAGATAAACTTGATTTAATGGTGCAAGAGAGAACTAAATTCCAAACAATTATACATTAACATATTTAGTGGTGCGAAGAGATCTAAGTACCTACTCATTTATACATCAACATTATTCCATACAATATTATGCTATCCCAATTTTAAATGTGTAAGGATGAGTCAATATCCTCTTAAGAAACCATAAGGAGGTCAACATTCTTTAAGCAATGATTTACGAAGCCCATACTACTTGAGTATATCTTAAAACTTCAATAAGATCATTCATAAAGGGAAAATGAAGGATTTAAAGTGTTGGCATATCAATATAAGAGAAGTAAGGAAGGTCATCATTATCATGAACTAAATCATATCGCACTAAACATCACTATTCAATCATCCAATTCTCTTGAAGTTACAACACTAGTTTTAGAATTTATCTAGAACCCAAGAGTAACATGAGGGTTCTATTTATCAAGAGAAAAAAAAATATAACATTTATGATTTATACTATATAAAGATGTCCCTTGTTATATCTTGAGGCATGGGTATTGAGCCTTATCGAGAGTAGTATTTCAACACATGTTCATACTCTTAACGACCTCTTAACCCACTTTTACTTGAAGTCAAGATAAACATTTTCAGACACTATTTAAGAGAATAATCATGAATGATCTAAACCTTGAATGTAAGTTTGTTCCTCTAACTATTACTATCTCTTAAAATAGAATAAGGCATGGCATTCCATATTAAATTCAAATAATATCATGAGAAACACTAAACTAAAAGTATTATTCCAAAACTATTGTAAGACCCCTTTCCATTAGCCTAGTATAATAACCTTTACCTCACTATGATATATATATATATAAATAAGTATAACTTTATAGAAGTACTAATATTACATTATTTTAATAATAAGCTCAGGGAGACTAACAATTAAATAGTCTCAACTTGCATTTTATTGATGTAATACAACAATGATACAAGGCTTTATACACCTCATTTCCAAGAGCTTACTTCCATGGAAAAATAGTTAGACTTCAAGTAAGAGCTATTAACTAACTAATGAAGGTTTGTTTCATTTCAAGTAACTTCAATTTTTTTCTCACACATAAGCTACAAACTATACTCTCGTTAAGTTATTAGTAGCAAAAATAAAGTTGAATCTTTTAGCTCTCCAAGTTAACACATTTTTTTCTCCCAAGGTTAAATGGAAATCTTCACTGTTGTTGACTTTTATGATGATCGAGAGTTTAAGTGGAAGGGTGAGGAAGGCAAAGGGTTATGGAGGCAAGAGGAAGATGAATGTGATGGTAACTAAAATCAATTCCAAAAATCTGGAAAGTCGTCACTAGCCACACTAGGAAAACTAACACAGTTTCAAGAGGAATGCGACTTCACAAGGGAAATTTGGTTAATAAATTTTACTACTACACCCGAAGCCATTTCTACATATCTAAACTTGTCTTGTTCGACTGCCTTTTCCTCAATTATTTTCATTGTTGCATTAGAAATAAATCTCTTCGTATCACTGAGATCTATTAAAATACTAAAAGTTTGATCGACGATGGTACCTGACGTCTAGAGTACAGTGGGCTGGTGCTCAGCCTAGCGGTTATTCGTCGTGGCATGAATGTTGTGGGCCTTGCCCAAATATGCAACTGTAGTGTGTCTTATTGACCTGACCTCTTTGGCCTTATCAACTAGACAGTGTTGCTGGTAAGGTGGATCTCCACATGTCGCATGATTATTCTGGTGGAGTCCTAGCCTAACCCCTACTCGTCAGATCTTCCTCAACTATGAGGGCCTGTCGCTCTGCATCATCCAACGTATAAGGCATTAGTATCCTCACTTTTGCACGAATGTTGAGGTTGAGGCCAAACTCAGAATTGTTGACCTTTATCTTCTCTATGTTCATGCATTTTATTGATGTAATACAACAATGATACAAGGATTTATACAACTCATATCCAAGATCTTACTTCCATCGAAAATATTTAGAATTCAAGTAAGATCTATTAACTAATTAATGAATGTTTGTTTCATTTCAAGTAACTTCATAATTGTTATCACACAAAATCTATAGATTATACTCTTGTTAAGTTATTGGTAGCAACAATAAAGTTGAATATTTTATCTCTCTAATTTAACACATTTTTTTTCTCCCAAGGTTAAATGGAATTCTTCACCGTTGTTGAATTTTATGATGACCGAGAGTTTAAGTGGAAGGTTGAGGAAGGCAAAGGGTTATAGAGGCAAGAGGAAGAAGGTTGCGATGGTAACTAAAATCAAGTCCCAAAATCCAGAAATTCGTGGCTAGCCACACAAGGAAAACCAACACAGTTTCAAGAGAAATGCGACTACACAAGGGAAATTCGGTTAATAAATTTTTCTACTACACCTGAAGCCATTTCTACATATCTAAACTTGTCCCATTTGACTTCCTTTTCCTCAATTATTTGTAGTGTTGCATTATAAATAAATCTCTCCATATCACCGAGATCTATCAAAATACTAAAAGTTTGATCAACGATGGTACTTGACTTCTAGAAAATAGTGGGATAGTACTCAGCCTGGCGGTTATTCATCGTGGCATGAATCCTGTGGGCCTTGCCCAAATCTGTAACTAGTGTGTGTCCTGTTGACCTGACCTCTCTGGCCTTCTCAACTGGATATTCTTGCTGGTAAGGTGTCTCTGCACATGTCCAATGATCAGTCTTGGTGGAGTCCTACCCTGACCCCCACTGGTAAGATCTTCCTCAGCTATGAGGGCCTATTGGTATGCATCGTCCAATGTATAATGCATTAGTATCCTCACTTTCACATGAATGTTGAATTTGAGGCCAAACTCAAACTTGTTGACCTTTATCTTCTCTGTGTTCATATGTGGAGCATACCTAAGAAACTCCATGATTTGGGCATCATACTCTGACACTAAACGACCACCTTGCTGTAAGAAATTGGACACATTGAGCTGGTGCTCATGACTTCCTCTCAAAAACACCCTTTCCGGAATCGTTCCTTGAGCAACTCCCATGACACGTCTTTGACAACCATGTTTTTTTTTAGGTAGTAGCATCTTCCACCATACAAGAATGCTCCTCTTCAGCTGAAATACTGCCATGCAGAATTTAATGTTGGAGGTGTAGTCACAAAGTGTGAAGCACATCGCTAGGATCTCCAACCATGCCTCAGCGGCTGCGCCTTCCGTGGCACTAATGAACTCGAGAAAATTCACCTTCTAGATTTTCCTGTTAATTCTATTGTTGCCTACTAGAGTGCACTATGAACTCTCCTTTGGTATAGGCATCATCACCTCATTCCTATCTATTTGGTTAATCAAGGCCTCTGACATCCTCTAAATAGACTTCATCCAATCAACCACATCCCCCACAACAATCTTCTCCTATTCAATGACTTTCTCTTCTTCTTATGGGTTAGAACCCTTTGACATGGAGGTTACTGGAGGCATCACGCCTCTGCCCCTAGTACCATGTCGTCTACCTCCACGATGTCCTCGAGGCACTAACCATGATTACCGTATGGAAAGGTTTAAATTTTAATTAGGAATAAGTAAATACTCAATTGTTTAATAAAGTGGAAGGTGTGACGATCCACAGTTGCGGGGTTGAACATGCTTTGATACCACATGTAACGACCCTATCATTATGACACAACGAAGTACAACAAGTAATTGTTTTTAAATCATTAGTAAATTAATGTCAGTGCATAATTCATACAAACGCATAATCATCATGACATCATAATTAAAGTCATTATAAGCAACACACTATCGTAATCAATAATGACACAAGTCAACTCATAACATGAATGATAGCGACACAAGATCAACACAAGAACATAAATAACAAAGCAGTTCAACACATCACAATCAACCGAAGCATATATAAATAATGAGCATCCATATTGCTAAACATATAAGGAACTACCCACCCAACCTACCCTGTAAGGTTAGGACCTCTAGGACACATAAGCAATGCTCAATCCAATGATTCATCTAATTGATTTTGACCACTTAAGGTCTTAGGGTTGGCGATTGTTCTAAGGAACAATGCGGTATCTAAATCCCACTAATTCAATGAAGCCGAAATCCAATTAGATCTGTAATCAAGATCACCTAACAAGTAATTATGGCACAAGATTAATATAATTACTAAATCAGTCAACATCAATATTATTGTACTCGCGCAAGAGAATCTAATCATTAAAATGATCGTACATAACATTAATTTCAAGGCGTAAGAGTAATCATCCATTTTACTTCGTAGCACAAGGAAATCAATCACATAACCATTCATACATCACATTAAAATCATACATTCACATAATTATAGTCGCAAGGGAAATCTAACTACGTTAACAGTCATACATCAACTTGATTTAATGGCGCAAGACATAACTAAATTCCAAAAATTTATAGATTAGCTTATTTAGTGGTGTGAAGAGATCTAAGTGCCTACTCATTTATACATCAACATTATTCCATACAAGATTATGCTATCCCAACTTTAAATATTTAAGGATGAGTCAATATCCTCTTAAGAAACCATAAGGACGACAACCATCTTTAAGCAATGATTTACGAAACCCATACTACTTGAGTATCTCTTAAAACCTCAACAAGATCATTCATAAAGGGAAAGTGAAGGATTTAAAGTGTTGGCATATCATTCTAAGAGAATTAAGGAAGGTCATCATTATCATGAACTGAATCATAGTGCACTAAGAATCACTATTCAATCATCCAATTCTTTTGAAGTTACAATGCTAGTTTTAGAATTTATCTAGAGCCCAAGAGTAACATGAGGGTTCTATTTTTCAAGACAAACAAGTATAACATTTATGATTTCTACTCTATAAGGATCTCCCTTATTATATCCCAAGGCATGGGTATTGAGCCTTATCGAGAGTAGTATTTCAATACATGTTCATACTCCCAATGACCTCTAAACCCAATTTGACTTGATGTCAAGATAAACATTTTTAGACATTATTTAAGACAATAGGCATGAATGATCTAAACCTTGAATGTAAGCTGGTTCCTCTAACTATTACTATCTCTTAAAATAGAATAAGGCATGGCATTCCAGATTAAATTCAAATAATATCATGAGAAACACTAAACTAAAAGTATTATTGCAATACTATTGTAAGACCCGTTTCCATTAGCCTAGTATAAAATAAGAATTAATAAACCTTTATCTCACAATGATTGATTAATTAATATATATATATATATATATATATATTCTCACAAAGTGTAACTTTATAGAAGTACTAATATTACATTATTTTAATAATAAGCTCAGGGAGACTAACAATTAAGTAGTCTCAACTTGCATTTGATTGATGTAATACACCAAGGATACAAGGCTTTATACAACTCATTTCCAAGAGCTTACTTCCATCGAAAAATGTTTAGACTTGAAGTAAGAGCTATTAACTAATTAATGAAGGTTTGTTTCATTTCAAGTAACTTCATAATTGTTCTCACACATAATATATAGAATATACTCTCGTTAAGTTATTGGTAGCAACAATAAAGCTGAAGCTTTTAGCTCTTCAAGTTAACACATTTTTTTTCTCCCAAGGTTAAATGGAATTCTTCACCGTTGTTGACTTTTATGATGACTGAGAGTTTAAGTGGAAGGGTGAGGAAGGCGGAGGGTTATGGAGGAAAGAGGAAGAAGGATGCGATGGTAACTAAAATCAATTCCCCAAAATTGAAAAGTCGTGGCTAGCCATGCAAGGAAAACTAAGACAGTTTCAAGAGGAATGCGATTGCACAAGGGAAATTCGGTTAATAAATTTTTATACCACACCCAAAGACATTTATACATATCTAAACTTGTCCCGTTCGACTCCCTTTTCCTCAATTATTTTCAGCATTGCATTAGAAATAAATCTCTTTGTATCACTGAGATCTATCAAAATACTAAAAGTTTGATCAGCGATGGTACCTGATGTCTAGAGCACAATCGGTTAGTGCTTGGCCTGGTGGTTATTCGCCGTGGAATGAATCTTGTGGGCCTTGCCCAAATCTGCAACTATAGTGTGTCATGTTGACCTGACCTCTCTAGCCTTATCAACCGGACAGTCTTGCTGGTAAGGTGTCTTTCCAAATGTCCCGTGATTTGTAACACTCTTTCACCTTAAGTTGTATCACTCTGATACCATACTGTAACTCCCCCTTTCCATCAGTCGGGCAGGCGCTACTTTGCAGAATAACAATCTCATTCTTATATATATATGACATGCATTTTAAACAGGTTAAACACATTTAAACTTAGAGTGAGCATAAGAATTATTTTTATTATAAATAATCAATGGCTTTAACATTAATTCATATGCACAATAGAGTACATGATACTTACAAATACATAGACATGCAGTAACATAATTGAAACATCATCTGGTACTTATCTTTGAAAATGGTGGTAATTCCACCAACTAGGTGCAGGCCTTCCATGAATCTCCCAGCCTTAGACCACACTACTTATTAAGCTCAGCAGTAGGTCACCCCTGAGTTGGGACTAAACTCCACCCCAAGGAAAGGAATCCTAGGCTAGGCTGAGGTTACAAGGAAAACACAGAGTCACAAGGAAGGAATTCTCTCCCAGGAACCACTCATACTCACTACCCACAGGCTATCCTTCCCCACATGGCTGTTCCACCCCAGCAGTATACACCTTTTTTTTCACCTAGACAGTCCTTCAGCTACTAACTTCCCTTGCCTTGGGTTTTAGCAATAGACCAGACCGGAAGTCTCTGAGCTCTGTGGCAACTACAGGGTTCCTTCCAGGAGTTCTCTCCTTCCTCTATGCACTCTCTCACCTAGAGAGAGTCGCTCACAGGTCAAGCAACCTGTTATTCTAACTTCAACCACCTCTCTCACCTAGAGAGAGTGTTGTATGGTGTTGTACGACTGGCCAACAAGCCACACGCATTCCAACACTGTGTGGCCACAACAGACAACGAGGAAAATAGACACGGGCTTTCCAACAGGCTCAACAATGACAGGATGGTCTCACGGTTATGGTTTGGGGATAGAGATTCCACACCCAAGCTCGATCTATTCAGACTGAGGATGTCTCGGCTTTCCAGAAATCAACATAGGCTATCCCCAAAATCAACACAGACTTTTCCCCATTGTTTCAGAATTGCATGAGGTCTCTTGCAGAGGTCGGACGGGTTCACGCTCAAGCAGTGAAGGGTTGAATGGTGGAGGAACCCCCAACACGGCTCATCTCAACCATTTTATTTGCATGTGTCTGGGTTGACACTTGTCACCCGTGCAACTGCATGCATTCCTTCAACATGCGTTCCTTCCATTCAGAAGTTGTTTGTTGTTCCAAAAGAACTTAGGATAAAACATATTATTCACATGTATTTTGGAATAATATTAAAATATTATTCCCAAGGACCTAAGCCCCTAGGCTTAACCCCTAGTCTCAACTCTTAGTCCATTTTCCCACCTTCCAGCCCCTAATCCCTTGCCCACTCTGTGGAAGCTTAGTCCCCCATCACTCATTTATCATGGTCGATCTACACATGGTGGTGTTTATATTTTGTTACTGTTCCGCATAAATAGAGGTACAAAATCAAGCTCTTGGCCTTCAACACTTAGGCTCTCTAGCCTAACAATCACATAAGCCCACTAGCTTATATAAACTTGACTCACCAGCCTGTAAAACATATTTATAATTCATTTCATGAACAAGATTTACAATAGGGCTCGGCCTTGGGGGCATTACAATCCCCCTCCCCTTATTTTTGCACTGTCCTTAGTGCAACTTTACACTGCATTTGTAAGCTTTTCAAAATTTTCAAAAGGATGTGGGTATTTTGCTCGCATAACATGTTCATGCTCCCATGTCACGTCCTGAGGACCGTACCAGGTCCAGTGGACCTTTGCAAGCTCCATGGATCAATTCCAGAGATGTTTTCTTTTCCTATCCAATATGCGCAAAGGATGCACTTGTAGGACACCTTCTGGTTCCACCTGAATCACATTTCAATCGATAACATGATTATCATCAGGTATATATTTCTTAAGCAGTGAAACATGAAACACATTATGTATAGTCATAGATGCAGGTAATGCAAGCATGTATGCAATTGTGGTGTAGACCCACTTGGCCCTCAGGTCGAGGATCTGCTTACAGGATCGTTTTTCCTTTCCCTTTGAGCTGGATCGGCTCTTTCAATTCCTGGCTTGAATCTCCTTTCTTTTGATCCACAGGTCCTTTCGAAAGATTCCCTGGCGCGAATGGCACTAGGTGCAAGCTCCCCCTTCTCCATGTGACCACCAGCTATGACTAAGGCCTAAACTGAAAGGCACTTGTCACAACTCGCCTCTCGCGAGTTCGTAAATCGAGACTCTTGACTCTTCCTGTCCAATCCCGCGATATCTAAGATCATGAGACGGGTATAACTCCTCCCCTTGTAAGTGCCCTCTGCGTGTGACCACTGGCTAGGCTTCCCACTAGCACTTCTCACCTTTTGCCACTTCGCAAGTTGAAAGGTTGGGCTTCCGTCCCCTTACCTTATGAAACCCCGAGACACAAAAAGTCAATGGGGTGTTGACTATCTTCAATGAACAACACATGTCCGTCTGTCTATTCCATTGGCCCACCTTGCGATTCTACCACGTGTCCCTTACGCTCCACTTCACACTTCGCCAGTTTGCTCCCCGAAGTGTTGTCTCCTTTATATCACAACACCCAAAGTACCGAGATCCCAAACTCCTCAATACTACTTATCACAGCTCGTGACCTCACAACTTTTATTTCTAATCTTTCAACTCTTCAACTACCGAGACCTGAACCTCCTATGTGCCTAAGCGTTGAACTACCGAATTCTAACACATCGTCCACGCGGTCCCACTACAGAACTTCTCGCCCTTTCGGGACTTCGCTTTTCGCAACCTAGAGCATCCAACCTTTGGGTTCTCACCTTGCGAACCTCCGAGTTCGTGAGATCTCTAGATCTCTACCACATGTCCTTCCTGGATGGAGGGCTCTGATCCACTCGCCCCTTCACTACAAACCTTTCGTGAGCGATCCAGCGGCCCTGGCTGACTTGAATCCTACGACCCTGATTTCTTTTGAGCTTACGCTTAAGGAAAGATCACTGTAACGTACCTTATTCTCTGCAAGATCTGACGACTCTTGTGAGTTCGCGAATCCTTCTCAAAGAATTTCGACCATCCATTTCTTCCTGGTAAATTCCTGTGAATTGTATCCAAGTGTTTCTCTGCAGAACTTACCCGCCTGCAATGCAAACTTGCTACACCTCCTTTCAATGCCTCAAGGAACCAACCTTCTTTTCTTTTCTTCAACAACTGTGAAGACCCTATTATTCCTGAGCTTTCTCCAACTCTGAGTCTTAAAGAAGACTCCCGCACACACTCCTTGTGGCGAATCCTTCAATTACTTCAAAGAATTGAAGTCCTTGGACTCTGCACACTCCCTCCAACAGTAATCCTTCAACAATTTCTCAGGTTCGCAAACTTTGAGAATTTACTCGGACTGTGCACACCTTGCGTGGCTCCTGTGCTCAATTTGTGCTTTCATGAGAATGAGAACAACTGTTATCCCTCCTGAGATTTCAGATATGAACTATGACTTCTGTCAGTGCACTCCTTGCAGACAAACTTCACTGCACTCCTTGCAGGAATTTTACTCACTCAAACAGAGAAACAATTGAAACTCATTCCTTACTCTCTCTCTCAAACTTCAAACACAAAGCAAGAAATCATATACAAAGCATATAAAGAAAATGTATAACAGAAAGTAAACATCCATGAGCATAACATTCAACATGCATACACAGAGAACAAATATGACCCCATGAATTTGAATCGAAGCTCTTTCTATTAATTCAAATCTCTCTACATGGGTGCTTTCAACTATAGCTCTCTGCTCCCTTCTCTATGCTCTACACTCTATTGACATAATAATCTTACAACTATAAAATGAGGGTGTCTATATCATGTTTCCCTCTTCTCCTAAATCTATCTAATCTAAGCATTAAATTCTCTCTACCTACATTCATTACACATAAAGGCTCCTATCTACTATGGACGGGAGCGGGTCGCTCAAGGTCCTTTACGATAATACAAGCATGCCTCCACTTAATGACTTCATTAATATTTCAAAACATTTTCAAAAAATGTGCTCAGTGCTTTTCCAACTATCTCTTATCTTTGTGCTATGTCGCTGCTAGCTATGCTTGCATGTGCTTGCGATGCTCCTGCATCATACTCCCTCGCTTGAAAATTTTCACGGGATCCTGTCCATGAGCTCGCACACGGTCTATCCATGCTTCTGGATTTCTTCTTCGTTCTCCCAGCTGGCATCTTCAAATAGATGGCCCTTCCACTTGATCAAGTATTCAAAGTATTACTTTCGTCTGGTCCTCTTACCAACTCTTTTGTCCAGTATGCGCTTCATCTGTGGCTTTTCTGCAACTGGCATTTGTTTTGTCCACTGAATCTCTGGCTGTTCACTACCTGCTTCTGCTTCCTCATCTTTATAAGGGTACAAATCCGAGACATTGAATATCGTAGAAATTCTGATCCCATCGGGTAATTCAATCTCATAGGCATTTGCCCCAAATTTCTTCAAGACCTTACATGGTCTGATTTTCTTCATCTTCGGTTTATTATATGCTCCACCCGGGAACCTTTCCTTTCTCAAATGTGCAAGGATCAAATCACCATCTTCGAACTGAAGTTGTCTCCTATGTTGATCTGCTTTTCGTTTATATTCTTGGCTCTAACTCTGCAATCGTTCCTTCACCTGGCTTTGAAGTTCCTTCATCGCCTCTGTGAAATCTTCTCCACTAGTGCTCCTAGTCGCAATCTGTTCTGAATCCCTCAGCTCAGAAATTCCTCTCGGTTGCATGCCATAAACAATTTGAAATGGATACTGTCATGTGCTCTGATTAAGTGAGTCGTTATAAGAAAACTCTGCCTGTGATAATATGTTGTCCCACTGACTGTGGTGTTGTGTCACCAAGCTCAGCAATTCTCCCAAACTCTTGTTCATGACTTTTGTCTGTCCATCCATCTGAGGATGATAAGATGAACTAAATGACAAGTTCATTTCCAGCTTCTTCCATAAGGTTCTCTAGAAGTGTCCTACGAACTTGGTGTCTCGATCCGAAACTATGCTCCTTGGTAAGCCATGAAGTCGAATGACTTCTTTGAAGAATAGGCTCGCAATGTGAGTTGCGTCACTAGTTTTCTGACATGGAATGAAATGTACCATTTTGGAAAATCTATCCACTACCACAAATATTGAGTCAAACCCTCTTTGTGTTCTTGGCAACCCCAATATGAAGTCCATGCTAACTGCATCCCACGGCATCTCAAGTATGGGTAATGGTTGATAAAAACCTGCATTCTACCTCTTTCCTTTTGAATGTTGACAAATTCTACATCTTTCCATGAATCTTTTGACATCTTCTCGCATTCCTAACCAAAAATATGACTCATTCAACTTTGTGAACATATTGTCATGACCGAAATGTCCGACCAAACCTCCACTATGTTTCTCCTTCAGCAAATTCTCCCTCATGGAGCATTTTGGAATACAAAGTTGATTACCTTTAAACAGTAATCCTTCCTGGATCATGTATTCTACCCATTGGCTTCTATCCCCGAGAATTGGATTCTCAGCTGCTTCATACACCTCTTTAAAATCCAGATCATCCCTGTACATGTCCCTGAGGTCATCAAAACCCAATGTTTTGACTTTGAACTCCTGCAATAGAAAACACTTCCTGCTCAAAGCATCAACAACTTTGTTAGCAGTACCAG
>SNQJ01S0019013.1:14909-31770 GCA_010110895.2 Picea sitchensis | reverse complement strand
AGGGAACTCCTGTTAGTTTTCACTTTTAGGAAAACATGATCACCCACTTTGAATTCTCTGTGGGTTCTGTTATTATCAACATAACTTTTCTGCCTCTCCTAGGCAGCTTTCAAATTCTATTTAATTCTTATCATTTGGTCTTCCATCTCTTTGAGCAACTCTGGCCCAACTACTGCTCTGTCAACTGGATTATCCCAGCTCACTAGAGTGTTGTGCTTCCTTCCATAAAGTGCTTCAAATGGGCTCATCTTCAAGAATGCATGATACCTGTTATTGTAGGTGAATTCTACCAAATGCAGGTAGTCTTCCCATCTTGATGGTTTTTCCATCACGTACATTCTCAGCATGTCCTCTATTAATCTATTCACCCTCTCTGTCTATCCATCAAACTCGGGATGATACGCTGTACTAAAATTCAGATTCATTTCGAATCCTTTGAATAGTCCTTTTTAGAAATTCGAGGTGAATTTCAGGTCCCTATCAGACACAATCGTCTTAGGAAATCCGTGCAAGCGTTCCACTTCTTTTAAGAAGATATCAACAACATTTGCTGCCTTGTGAGTGGTTTTCAGTGGAATAAAATGGGCAACTTTTGTAAGCTTGTCCACCACCACCATGATCGAATCATGCTGCTTGCTTGTTCTGGGCAATCCTGTAATAAAATCCATCGTCACCACTTCCCACTTCCACTCAGGAATGGGTAAAGGCTGCAGCAACCCTGCTGGGTGCCTATGCTCAGCCTTAACATTCTGGCACTCCATACATCTGGCGATGTATTCAACGATCTCTCTCTTCATACCCAGCCAAAAATAATGGCTCTTGACTACTGCCACGGTCTTCCGATATCCTCGATGTCCAACATAAGTCACTTTATACATTTCTTTTAGAATCGCAAGTCTCAAATCCTGGACATTGGGTACATACACTCTGTTTCTGTACAAAAGTATTCCATCAGCTCCCAAGGTGTAACTTTCCTCTTTCTGTGGTCTCTCACACTGTTGTAGCTTTTCTACCAAGTCTCTGTACTGCAAATCGACACTTGCAGCTTCCAAAATTCTATCCTTAATATCCATCCTGTACATGCTAATTGTTGTAGTATGCAATTCATGCACCTTTCTGCTAAGTGCATCAGCCACCTTGTTTTCTTTCGCTTTGATATGCTTGATATCAAAGTCGTATTCACACAGAAATTCAGCCACCTTCTTTGTCTAGAATTTAAGGTTGGCTGATCAAACAAATATTTCAGACCATGGTGGTTTGTTCTCAATTCAAATCTTCTTCCCATGAGGTAATGTCTCCATTTCCTCAGAGCATGGACGATTGCTACCAGCTCCAAATCATGAGTGGCATAATTCTTTTCATGCTCTTTCAATTTCCTGGACTCATAACAGATTACAAATCCATCTTGGCTGAGAACTCCTCCCAAGCCTTCCTTACATGCATCTGTGTACACCACGAAATCCACATTTGGATTTGCAATTCTCAGGATTGGAGCACTGGTTAACAATTGCTTCAATCACTAGAAAATCTCTTCACACTCTTTAGTCCACTGAAACTTTTTCTCCTTCCTTTGCAAGGAAGTGATAGGGTGATCTATCTTTGAGAACCCTATGATAAACCTTCTATAATAGCCCGCCGGACCCATAAAGGATCTAACTTCTGTCACATTCCTTGGCACTGACCATTCTCGGATCACCTCAACCTTCTTAGGAACCACAATGATCCTTTCTTCTAAAATAACATGTCCCAAGTAATGGATCTGTCTTTGATAAAATGAGCATTTTCTCAACTTGGCATACAATTGGTGTTCTCTCAACACTTGCAGTACCATCCTTAGGTGTTGTTCATGCTCTTCCTCTGACTTGGAATACACCAAGATGTCATCTAGGAAGACTATGACAAACCTCTCTAAATAGTTCCTAAATACACCATTCATCAAGCACATAAAAACATCAGGTGCGTTTGATAGTCCAAACAACACCACTGTGAACTTGTAATGACTGTACCTTGCCCTAAAGGAGGTCTTGCTAATATCCTCATCCTTTATTCTTACCTAGTGATATCTTTATCTGAGATCTATCTTCAAAAATATTTTCACACCCTTCAGCTGATCGAAAAGATCATCGATCCTCGGCAGAGGATACTTGTTCATGACAGTTACCTTGTTCAACTACCGAAAATCAATGCACAACCTCAACGTCCCATCCTTCTTCTTCACGAGCAAGACTGGGGCACCCCAAGGTGACACATTGGGGTGAATGTACCCCTTTTTCAGAAGCTCTTCGAGTTGCAATTGCAACTCTTTCAGCTCTAGCGTACTCATTTTATAAGGAGCTTTCAACACCGGAGCTGCTCCAGGCATCAAATTTATAGAAGAATCGATGTCTCTCTTCGAAGGTAGTCCAGGTACCTCCTGAAATATGCCCTTGAACTATGTGAGTACCTCATGGTCTCCCATTCTTGAGATTTCATCTCTGGATGCTTCCTCCACATGGGATGCAAATAATTGTCAGCCTTTCCTGTAACACTTTTTCAGCTGCATGGCTGAGATTTCTCTAAAAGCCACAGCTCTGGGAATTTCTTGGCTGTTTTCCGATTTCCCTCCTCATCCAGGCATGTAAACCTCTTGTTATGACAGTCCAAGAGGGCATGGTGCTGGTCCAACCAATCCATTGCAATTAAGTTGTGATAAGAGCCTAAAGGCAGAACATTCAATTCAACATTCTTGCTCAATCCATTCATGTCTATCGAATAGGATTTAACCAATTTAGTGACCTTCCTCTTGGTTCCTATAGCCAATTGCAATAAGCAAGACCTTTCATGTTTGCCTCTTGATAAATGAAAAATTTCCACCACCCTAGGATCTACATAACTATGGCTAGTCCCAGAATCAATTAAAATAATAAATGGTCAGTTGTTGATAATGCCTTCCACTTCAATCATGTGTGATTGAAATTATGCTTTCTTGTTCTCTAGGGCTGCATAGATCCTTGGCATCCTACTGACCATATCCTCCACTATTTCAACTTTCTAAACATCGTGGATGGTTCTCGCTTTGTCTTTTCTTTGGGGGCAGTCCTTATACCTATGGTTCCCTTTACAGCCCCAACACTCCATAGGTGGCGGTCTGGGCATTTTCTCACCCACTTCAGCCTTCCTGGGCTCTCTAAAAGATGGATGTCCCTGAGGACTGTTTCTAAAAAACGGAGGCTTGTTTCCCTTCTACCTCTGCTCTTTCCTGAACTTCTTCTAATCATCCCAAGCCTTCCGAAAATTAGGCCTTTCTCTTTGTTGTTCATATAAGCATTTTTCCCTTCTTATTGTTTCTTCCATAGTCTTAGGATCATCATATTGAATCTTGTCACCAATAGAAGGTGGCATTCCACTCAGATATCTCTGAATCTTGACACCCTCATCTTTGATGAACAAAACATACTTCAGTAGTTCCAAAAACCTTTGTTCATATTCATCGATGGTCATGCTGTTCAACTTGAGTTCGAAGAACTCCTTCATCTTTTTGTCATAGTACCTTTTGGTCAAGTATTTCTTCTCAAAATACCTCTTGAACTCCTTCTAAGTGATATATTTCTCTCTGATGTGTTGCACCTGCACAAACTAATCCCACCACATGGATGCTTTTCCCTTTAGTTGATACATCACAATTCTTCCTTCTGCATGAGGGGAATAATTCTACAGTTGGAAATATTTCCTCATGCCTAGAAACCATGTCTCGACATCTTCCTCCTTCTTATGTTCTCCATCGAACATTGGAGGCTTGATCCTGTTCATCTCTCCTTTCAATTCATCCCTTCCAGATGTTCAGTGTTTTCTAGTAGGGGACAGGCTTCAACTACTATGTGCCTCCCTACTGGAATGCTTTGGGGAGCGATGATGATGTCTACTACCACTCCTAGATCTTCTTCTCCTCTCAGGAGTCCTGCGACTCTCTATCTTTCTTGAGTCACTCCCCTTCTCTAATTTCCTTTCTATTCTTTTCAGGCTCTTCAACATTTTTAAGTTGAAATCGCCTTGTTGATCCCTGACCCTCATGAGCTTTCGACTATCATCTCGGTGAGCCTGGGCATCTTTCTGTAATCTTTTAATGAGTTTCATCATATGTCCTTCCTTATCCATCTCTTTTCCATGCCCATTAGAGTTTGATCCTTCGATTCCTAAGTTGACATCCCTTCCTACCCTTTCGTCCTCTATTTCGGAGGCAATATGTACCTTTTCCATTTCTATACTCAACATAGATTCACGATTGACTTGACACTCATTAAGCTTTTCACACACAATGTGTAATCAACCAAAGTTTGTCAGACCCTTAAACCTTCACGAAACTTACAACACTCATAAACCAACATGAATAAGAAAAACGTTTCAATTCCATTAAGTTTTCTGAGCTCTGTTTGGCTCTGCAAATTTTGGGACTTCTGGTTTCGAGGTCTTAGTCCACGAGACTCTCATACTCGCTTTCGGGTGATAGCTCCCTCTTTCTCCCTACCCTCTTAACCAAATGCACCTTTCACAACTTTGTGATCTCGTGAGTTCGTGAGTTGAAGACCCTTGACTCTTCTTCCTCCAAACGCTGATACCCGAGATGCGATATGGGTATGGCTCCCTCCTTGCTAACGTCTGTTGCATATAACTGTAGGCTAGGGCTAACTGCTTGCACCTCTCAGAACTCACGACTTCGTGAGTTTGAGTATTGAGACCTTGTGCTCCTCCTTTGTGAATTCTGAAATCCCGATTTACTTTACCCTCCAGGCCTACATAGCACAACTGTCTCCACATCTACATGGCGAGTGGAACCCTCAGGAGGGTCCAGTTATCTATGGTGACATCATCAAGTCCCACCATGATCACTTTCCTTTTGTCTCACTAGAATGTGGTACACACCCATGTGTCCACGTCCATTCCAAGTGAAATCCAATGATTAGACCTTTCTCAAATCTACGACGCAGATCCTTTCGCCGTTTCTGGATTTCAGGCATTGGGAGTTTGTGCATCCACACCTCTCGAACTTTCATTTGCTGAAATCCTGAAATTACTGTCTACCCCTCCACTTGATCCAATGGTCAAGTTCCTATCTTACGATCTACGTTGTAGATCGTTTCAAAATTTCAGGTTTCGCTATTTCGTGACTTGCGAAAACAAGGTTCTTCCCTTTTGGTTTCCCAGGTGTCAAAACGTCGTCCAGCAGCCACGTGTTCCCCCTGATGGACGGTACCAACAAATTTGGGATTTCACATATCACGATTTCCACGTTCCTATGCAACTCCAAAGGTTTTTTAAACCTTGCGCATGTTTTCCAGATATGACGGTCACGAGGGTTCTCCTTTCCCTCGAACAGATCCTATGGCTCCAACACTTCTGGTGTGGAGTCCTCTCTCCCTATGGCCAGATAGCACATCGAATGTGGTTTAATAACACTGCTACACCTCCTAAGCTTGGTCACATGGTCAAGTAACTCCTTGACACTCAGGAGCATACAAAGGTCCAAAATTGCTCCTCTAAACACAATTTCTCCACAACCCTCGGTCCAAAGACCACTCAACTGGTCCATCTAGGCTCAGCGTTGAAACCTTGGCTCTGATACCATACTGTAACACTCATTCACCTTAAGCTGCATCGCTCTGATACCATACTGTAATGCCCCCTTTCCATCAGTCGGGTAGGCGCTACTTCGCGGAATAACAATCTCATGCTTAATTATATATATATATATATATATATATATATATATATGACATGTATTTTAAACAGGTTAAACACATTTAAACTCAAAGTGAGCATAAGAATTACTTTTATTATAAATAATCAATGGCTTTAACATTAATTCATATGCACAGCAGAGTACATGATAATTAAAAATACACAGACATGCAGTACCATAATTGAAACATCATCTGGTACTTATCTTTGAAAATTGTGGTAATTCCACCAACCAGGTGCAGTCCTTCTACGAACCTCCCATCCTTAGATCACACTACTTATTAAGCTCAGTAGTAGGTCACCCCTGGGATGGGACTAAGCTCCACCCCAAGGCAAGGAATCCTAGGCTAGGCTGAGGTTACAAGGAAAACACACAGTCACAATGAAGGAATTCTCTCCCAGGAACCACTCATACTCACTGCCCACAGGATCTCCTTCCCCACATGCTTGTTCCATCCCATGAGTATACACCTTCTCTGTCACCTAGATAGTCCTTCGGCTGCTAACCTCCCTTGCCTTGGGTTTCAGCAACAGACTAGAACGGAATTCTTCGAGCTCTGTGGAAGCTACAGGGTTCCTTCCAGGAGTTCTTTCCTTCCTCTACGCACTCTCTCACCTGGAGAGAGTCTCTCACAGGTCAAGCAACCTGTTCTTCTAACTTCAACCACCTCTATCACCTGGAGAGAGTGTTGTACGACTGACCAACAAGCCACACGTAGTCCAACACTACGTGGCCGCAACAGATAATGGGGAAAACAAACACGGGCTTTCCAACAAGCTCAGAAATCACAGGATGGTCTCATAATTATGGTTTCGGGATAGAGATTCCACACCCAGGCTCGATCTATTCAGACAGAAGATGTCTCGGCTTTCCAGAAATCAACACATGCTATCCTCGAAATCAACACAGACTTTTCCCCATGGTTTCATAATTGCACGAGGTCTCTTGAAGAGGTCAGACGGGTTCATGGTCAGGGAGTTAAGGGTCGAATGGTGGAGGAACCCCCAACATGACTCATCTCAGCCATTTTATTTACATGCACCTGGGTTGACAGTTGTCACCCATGCAACTGCATGCATTCCTTCAGCATCCGTTCCTTCCATTCAGAAGTTGTTTGTCCTTCCAAAAGAACTTAGGATAAAACATATTATTCACATGTATTTTGGAATAATATTAAAATATTATTCCCAAGGACCTAAGCCCCTAGGCTCAACTCTTAGTTCTTTTTCCCACTTTCCAGCCCCTAATCCCTTGCCCACTATGTGGAAGCTTAGTCCCCAATCACTCATTTATCATGGTTGGTCTGCATGCGGTGGTGTTTATATTTTATTATTGTTCCGCATAAATATAGGTACAAAATCAGGCTCTTGGCCTTCAACACTTAGGCTCTTTGGCCTAACAATCACATAAGCCCACTAGCTTATATAAACTTGGCTCACCAGCCTATAAAACATATTTACAATTCATTTCATAAACAAGATTTACAATACGTCTCGGCCTTGGGGACATTACATGATAAGTCTCGGTGGAGTCCTACCCTGACCCCCACTGGTCAAGTCTTCCTTAGCTATGAGGGCCTATTGGTCTACATCATGTAATGTATAAGGCATTAGTATCCTCACCTTCACACGAATGTTGAGGTTGAGGATGAACTCAAACTTGTTGACCTTTATCTTCTCCATGTTCATGCATTTTATTGATGTAATACAACAAAGATACAAGGCTTTATACAACTCATTTCCAATCTAGCTTACTTCCATCGAAAAATAGTTAGACTTTATGTAAGAGCTATTAACTAATTAATGAAGGTTTGTTTCACTTCAATTAACTTCATAATTTTTCTCACACAGAAGCTATAGACTATGCTCTCGTTAATTTATTGGTAGCAATAATAAAGTTGAAGATTTTAGATCTCCAAGTTAACACATTTTTTTTCTCCCAATGTTAAATGGAATTCTTCACTGTTGTTGACTTTTATGATGACCGAGAGTTTAAGTGGAAGGGTGAGGAAGGTGGAGGGTTATGGAGGCAAGATGAATAAGGTTGCGATGGTAACTAAAATCAAGTCCCAAAATTTAGAAAGTCATGGCTAGCCACTCAAGGAAAACCAACACATCTTCAAGAGGAATGCGACTGCACAACAGAAATTCGGTTAATAAATTTTTCTACTAAACTCGATGCCATTTCTACATATCTAAGCTTGTCTCGTTCGACTTCCTTTTCCTCAATTATTTTCAACGTTGCATTAGAAATAAATCTCTCAGTATCACCAAGATCTATCAAAATACTAAAAGTTTGATCAGTGATGGTACCTAACATCTAGAGCACAGTGGGCTGGTGCTTGGCCTGGAGGTTATTCGTCGTGGCATGAATCCTATGGGCCTTGCCCAAATCTGTAACTATAGTGTGTCCTGTTGACCTGACCTCTCTGGCCTTGTCAACTAGAGAGTCTTGCTGGTAAGGTGGCTCTGCACATGTCCAGTGATCAGTCTTGGTGGAGTCCTACCCCAACCCCCACTGGTAATATCTTCCTCAACTATGAGGGCCTGTCGGTATGCATCCTGCAATGTATAAGTCATTAGTATCCTCACTTTTGCATGAATGTTGAATTTGGGGCTGAACTCAAACTTGTTGACCTTTATGTTCTCCATGTTCAGATGTGGAGCATACCTAAGAAACTCCATGATTTGGGAATCATACTCTGACACTGTACGACCACCTTGTCGTAAGGCATTGGACTCATTGAGCTGGTGCTCAATGACTTCATTTGACAAATACCTTTTCCAGAACCGTTCCTTGAGCAACTCCCGTGACACGTCTTTGAAAACCATGTTTTTTTTAGGTAGGAGCATCTTGCACCATAAAAGAATGCTCCCCTTTAGCTAAAATACTACCATGCGGACTTTCATGTTGGAGGTGTAGTCACAAAGTGTGAAGCACATCGCTAGGATCTCCAACCATGCCTCAGCAGCTGCGCCTTCCGTGGCACTAATGAACTCGAGAAAATTCACCTTCTAGAGTTTCCTGTTAATTCTACTGTTGCCTACTAGAGTGCACTGTGAACTCTCCTTTGGTATAGGCATCATCACCTCATTCCTATCTATTTGGTTAATCAAGGCCTCTGACATCCTCTAAACAGACTTCATCCAATCAACCACATCCCCCACAACAATCTTCTTCTATTCAATGGATTTCTCTTCTCCTTAGGGGTTAGATCCCTCTGGTATGGAGGCTACTGGAGGCATCATGCCTCTGCCCCTAGTACCATGTCGTCTACCTCCATGACATCCTCGAGGCTCTAACCATGATTACCATTTGAAAAGGTTTACATTTTAATTAGGAATAAGTAAATACTCAATTGCTTAATACAGTGGAAGGCGTGATGATCCAAAGTTACGGGTTTGAACCCGCTTTGATACCACATGTAACGACCTCGTGGTTACGACACAACGAAGTACAACAAGTAATTTTTTTTAAATCATTAGTAAATTAGCGTCATCACATAATTCATAGCAACACATAATCATCACGACATCATAATTAAAAGAATTACAAGTGACACACCATCGTAATCAATAATGACACAAGCCAACACATAACATGAATGATAGTGACACGTGATCAACACAAGAACATAAACAACAACGCAGTTCAACATATCACAATCAACCGAAGCATATACAAATAATGAGCATCCATATCGTTGAACATATAAGGAACTACCCACCCAACCTACCCTGTAGGGTTAGGACCTTCAAGACACATAAACAATGCTCAATTCCAAGATTCATCTAATTGATTTCGACCACTTAAGGTCTCAAGGCTGGCGACTATTCTAAGGAACAATAAGGTATCTAAATCCCACTAATACAATCAAGACGAAATATAATTAGATCTGCAATCAAGATCACCTATTAGGTAATCATGGCACAAGAGTAATATAATTACTAAATCAGTCAACATCAATATTATTGTACTGGCGCTAGAGAATCTAATCATTAAAATGATCATACATAACATTAATTTCAGGGCGTAAGAGTAATCATCCATTTTACTTCGTAGTGTAAGGAAATCAATCACATAACCATTGAGACATCACATTAAAATCATACATTCACATAATTGCAAGCACAAGGGAAATCTAACTACTGTAACAACCATACATAAACTTGATTTAATGGTGCAAGAGAGAACTAAATTCCAAACAATTATAGATTAACTTATTTAGTAGTGTGGAGAGATCTAAGTACGTACTCATTTATACATCAACATTATTCCATACAAGATTATGCTATCCCAACTTTAAATATGTAAGGATGAGTCAAGATCCTCTTAAGAAACCATAAGGTGGGCAACCATCTTTAAACAATGATTTACGAAGCCCATACTGCTTGGGTATATCTTAAAACATCAAGAAGACCATTCATAAAGGGAAAATGAAGGATTTAATGTGTCGACATATCATTCTAAGAGAATTAAGGAAGGTCATCATTATCACGAACTGAATCATAGTGCACTAAGTATCACTATTCAATCATCCAATTCATTTGAAGTTACAACACTTGTTTTAGAATTTATCTAGAGCCCAAGAGTAACATAAGGGTAGACAAACAAGTATAACATTTATGATTTCTACTCTATAAGGATCCCACTTAGTATATCCCAAGGCATGGGTATTGACCCTTATCAAAAGTATTTTTTCAACACATGCTCATACTCCTAGCGATCTTTAAACCAACTTTTACTTGAAGTCAAGATAAATGTTTTCAGAGTTTATCTGAGAGAATAAGCATAAATGATCTAAACCTTGAATGTAAGTTGGTTCCTCTAACTATTACTATCTCTTAAAATAATAGAATAAGGCATGACATTCCAGATTAAATTCAAATAATACCATGATAAACACTAAACTAAAAGTACTATTCCAATATTATTGTAAGGCCCTAAGGCCCCTTTCCATTAGCACAATATAAAATAAGAATTAATACACCTTTACCTCACAATGATTAATTAATATATATATTCTCACAAAGTGTAACTTTACAGAAGTACTAATATTACATTATTTTAATAATAATCTCCAGCATTGGGGGCGACAGTAATCTAAAGGAAACCAACATCCCTGCTACTACATCGCTCTTGATATGTAACATGGATGCTACAGTAATCTACAGGAATGCCTTGGCTAACAAAGTTCAATGAAAAAATTACTTTTTCAAGAATCAACTATAAAAAGTTATAAACAAAAACATTTAAAATATATGCATTTTGTGGATCTTTTCCAGGCAATTTTTCAAAGGGATAACGCCCACGCACTTTCTCTCATTCTGAGATCGGTACCTACCCATGGTACAACACAAATTCTTGAAGGAATAAATCATGGTATACAATAAAGCTGAGAGAAATTACAACACTATACAAATATGAACTTTAATATGAGAATAAACTTATGTGGGGAGGATAAGATCCGATCTCACAATATTCTTGAAGAGATACATAAAAAATGTTTGGGAATATAAGAGAAGAATCATTTAGGTCAGTTTTATTTACAGGTAATAATTTAAATGAAATACAAAGGCGAATAACATCACCCAATGAACACTATCAAACCCGGTGAGGATGTAAGGATGTCGAACCATGGCAATGCTCCTTACTTGCTAACCATTTACTTAATTACACATTCAGTTGTATAATTAATTTATTTTTTAAATAATTAATTAAGAATTATTTGCATATACATTTCTCACCCTCTCTATAAATTGTACAAGAAAATTCGATAATTTATTTTAATAAAAAGCCAATTTTACTCACCATTACTTAAAAACACTTCACCTTTTATTCCTTTCTTATCTTAAATTATAATTTAGTATTTTCTGCATAGACCATCTTAAACCGGCGAACAATATCCAACCTGATGCAGAGTCTTTAAGACTCTACAGACCGGATGTCCGTGCAACACCATGGCACCCTCGCGCATCCATGCATCATCCCGCCGCGCATCCATGCTACTCCCTTTTCCGACTCCCACTCCATCCTCCGGTGGCTCACTCAACCAGATGGCATGACACAACGTTGTGGACAGTGAACGGAGTAAACACTCATTTAATGAAGGGCGTGAATGCCCCTCCGCGCCCCATTTTCGAATTTGAAATGAGCTGGGATGAGCTGTGGCAATCGTACCCGCTATTTTGAGTTTCAAAGAAGAGCATTATACTGATTATAATATCAGCAGATGTGGATTTTGCCACCTGCGATTCAATGAGATTGGCGAAGTTGCTCTCAGAACGCCAGGCGAAGCTCAACGATCTCCCGCAGCATCTCTGCAATCCACAAGAGGTCGACATTTTGTTTGTTAAGCTGCAGGACTCATTGAAGGAATATATTAATAAAATTGTGATCGAGGGGGACTTCAAGCAGTTCGAGAATGACTGGAGGATGCACTGCACGGCTCAGATGCGGGAGATGTTTGAGGGCTACTACACCTATATCGGCAACACCGGTTCCACGGGAGTAAAGTTTCTGGCGAAGGAGACAATGATGCTGGAGAAGGCCAAAGGCATTGGGCTTCCCAACTTCTTATCCCGTCCAGTATTTTTGAGCCTTTTGCAGATGCTGGTGGAACGGATCACTGAGAGCAGCTTGGAGCTGGTATTTATGGTATGGGAATATATGGAAAACGTCATATTGCAAGTCATTGACTTTTATTGCCAGTGCTATCCATGGAAACAAACTGCAGTTTGCTCACATCCAAGGTCCAGTTCATGGAAAGACTGCGTAATCTTGTCTTCCATGCAGAAAATCTCAGTAATGGAAATCGTGGCCACTTAAATACCCTAAATTATAAATATATACAAGGTTGTTGATATGCTTGAGAAATTGTCGGTTAAACTAGCTAAAATGCCAGTTATGTGTCAAGTTGTTCATGTGCTAATTCATATCTTGTTGTATTATCGAAACTGTAATCAAACCCACAAAAAGAACAATAAATAAAATCAGCCTTAACCACACCACATATTCATAACTTGGTTTGGGTTGATCTTTAAAAATTTCCATATTAGTGTGTTCTTTAACTTTATTCTCCACTATTCTGTCACTTTATTACCACTCAAGGCTTCCATTATTCACTCACATGCAATATTTTGTGGCAACTTTTCTTAAATTATGCTACTTGGCACATATGGCTAAATGTGTGGTATGATAATTTCATACAAGTTATATATTCATAAGTAGATAAATGGATTATGCTTCCATTACTCACTCACATGTAATATTTTGTGTCAACTTTTCTGGAATGGAATTATTCAGGTGATTCATGATGAATGAATGGATGATTAAATTTTATTTGAATATTGCATGTATGTGTATGACCAAGAGCTGTACCATGAGGGGGCGAGGACGATTCTCATGAAGGGCGTTGGGTTTCAAGGCTATGGACCTTTTTGGCTCACTTACTTCAGTCACAAAGCCAACGATTTTGATCAGCATGGGTGCTCGATTTCATACAATGACGCAGTGAAATTCTACAACACAACTTCTACAACAATTCTATGTTCTGCGCAAGTAGATCCCGAGAGCCGACAATGTCTACGTCAATAAATAGTACATAATCTATGATTTCTTGGCCAACCCTTCTAACAATGGTATCCACACCAACCCAATACCTCCATTCTGAATTTAGTTGTATAATTCAATGATACTTTTAACGTTGAAGTTATGATGGATGTATGGTGATTAATTTATTTTAAGATTTTGTTTTTCCAAATTTTCATTTTAACATAACATTTTCAATTTAGTTTAATTTTCAATTTAGTTTAATGGTCTTTAAAGCTTTTTCAATTTTATTTATAACTGTAAATTTCCTTTACTAATCTTGCATATATTAAGCCCTGCACATTTAAATTTCAGCATATTAATTCTGTTGAATGGTTTCTGTATCTGTAGGATTCAACGCCACCACTCAATCTTGTTGTGGAGTAGGAGGAAAATACAGCTTCACCTGGGCGGCACAATGTGGACTTACGGGCCCTGTTAACGACAAGTCTGTGACGGTGGGCTCCTGTTCGGATCCCGCTTCTTACATCATCTGGGACATAATTCACTTAACAGACCAGGCCAACAGGGTTTTGACTAAACAAATTCTGGGAGACAAATTCTTCGAGCCATCTTCATTCTCCATTAGCAACCGTTGCCAAATCCAACCCATTTGATCCCATTCGACGCTCTGATTATTCATTGTTTTTGTGAAGGCACAATAAACGTGGAGCAGGAGTATTAGCTTGTACTACCATTGTTATATTTATTAAAAAAAGGGATTAATCAATTCGTGTCAACCTATGAAACGCCTATCATAAATTTCTTATCAAACTTTTGAACTGGAGCGACGCATCAATCTAGTCTTAAAATGTAATAACATGAAATGGGTTTCTCTCTAAAAAATTATTTCCAACTTTTTAAACAAAACTATGTTAGAATATTAGTCCACGTTGTGAACTTGGACTCCCTCATCGTGGAGGGTAGATAGCTCAGTGATAGAGTAACCCACTGGATGTGGAATTTCAATCCACATTACAAACTCACTGGATGTGGCATAGTGATAAAACATTGATTCATGTTCAATTCCTAATTTTTTTCAATGTTAATAAACCAAAACAAATTTCATCCAATTTGGAGGGATTTGAGATGCAAATTTGTTGGGAGTACACAATTTAATGGACAATGCCCTTCAGAGTGTTTCATGTTTCCTTTCAAAAAGGTTTTCTATACATTTTGTTACTGTTATACAGCCTAGGGGTAAGGTTTAGGGGTATAGCATAGGGGTAAGGTATGTACATTTAGGTAAACTTTAGTAATCAATAGTTATGTCTAGATGATTATTATTAATATTAAAAAAGTGAACATAGTCCATTTTTTTTTAACATGTGACAAGGTTGATGTAAGTTGTTACTTCTATCTCATGACTTTTTAGTTTTAATGGAAATTTAGAAAAACAATATGTTTACTCAAATATATATATATATATATATATATATATATATATATATTTTAAGTAAAAAAGTGGAACCTGCTATATTAAATTATCGAAGAAACTTTGATAAAATATACAGTGAAATAGGTTTGAGTCAACAAAGATGCTGTCGATTACCGGAAACCAACATAAATTGGAGAGCGTGTAACAGTAGCATATAAAACAAGAAACAAAATAGCATATGTCCTGCCCGGAGGAAACCAGGATAGATGGCTATAGTCCAGATAGGCATAAAATAGTAATATGAAAAAACTAAGAACCAGTAAAAGCATAAAAGACCTAGATACGCGGTGACCTGTCGCCCTTGCTAGTCTGCCATGTGGACCCAGCCGGGATGGAAAAAGCCTGCGCACAGAGAGGGCACTTCCGCTTAGCTAGAACATTGGAGTACGCGTCAAGGAGCAGGTCCAGACGCTGGCCCATGAGAAGGGCTCTTTGCTCCAGGTATGCCATGTGGCCTCGGAGTTCGAATACCAGAGCGAGATGCTCTGCACAGAGGAGAGAGCCATGCAAAACATCACCCAAACCATCACCCACGCCGTTGAGGGATTCATCCCTCAATTCCATGGTCGCTCCAATGCCAGCGTCAAGCTCCATTAGCGCTGCACCATCCACATCTTCCTTCCTCGTCGAGCGATTGTTGTTCACGTTCACATCTGCTCTAGTTGCCTGCATATCATGGCTGGTGGGGATGTGGTCACCTGGCCAAGAAATTTCCTCAACAATGCACCCAGGGATGTCATCTCCCAGAGCGATTTTTGGTCCGCTTTCATGCTGGTGAGTCGCCTCCATGGCTTGGGGCTCTAGGGTAGTCGTCAGGTCCTCCATGAACATATCTTCTTCCACGTAACAGGTGGGAAACGCGTCCTCGACATCATCCTCCTGCCTGTCTCCTGGATTAAATTTCATGGCTTTGCTGCTGCAACCAGCTCCTGTCTCTGCAATGATGGCGTGCAGCGCCAATTTCTCATCTCGAGCCTTCTTTCGGAGAATCGAGGTCGCCATCGCCAGAGCACGCTCCAACTTTTCTTTCCTTTGTCGTTGCGCCTTGTGGGTGTACCAGGCCGAGCCACGGCGAGACCTGCCCCGCTTTCTGGCCATAATTGTTGGGGAATGGATGACTATACAGAGGGGTTGCAGTGAGAAGGGAGTAATCCGGGATGAGGAGGATGTCAGACTACACCAGAGCTCCCAAATGAAGAGGAGAGTCGGAGCAAGAGAAGACCCACTCTGTCCAGGCACATAAGAAAGCAAAATGCCAGGAATTTCCTCACCGAAATGCAACGAAATGGGAGTGATCCAGGACGAGAGGGATACAGGACTGCACCAGAGCTCCCATATGAAGAGGAGAGTCGAAGCAGGAGCAAACCCACTCTGTCCAGGTATATGAGAAAACAAATTACGAGAGGCCGAAATCACCTTTCCCTTCTTAAACTCTGTCATGCTGAGTGCATTGTGAGCGAGAGTGATCGTGCGAGGGAGGTGTCCCTCCATCGTATAGGTGTTGTTATGGCCGTCCACCATCGTAAATACAAGCTTGTGGGTGGTGTCCATTAGAATTTATGCCATGGCTTAATGCTATGCCCAGTGTTATTAGAGTGCCGCGTGTCACCCCATCCAGGATACTCAAAAAAAATATTAAAGATATATCAATAATTTATTAAAATATGGTATAAAAAGTTGGAACTTAGGAAAATAAATAAGTTTTTAGAATATATAATTTTTATTTATGGAAAATTTGTAAAATTCATAAAAAATTTCACATTCTTTTAAAGTTGGTATTGATATGTTACTTTTTCTCTAAAATATAATGTATATGTTCATATTAAGGCATCCATTTAGTATTAAAATGACAAATTTTTTGAAACAAATTTGAGTCACTATTTTCCATATTTTTTAATGTTAACTTTGTAATTAAGCTAATTATGATAATGTAATAAAAATCAATTAAAAATAGAAAGCAATGTTTTTTTCTTTAAAAATCATATATTTAAAATATGCATACAAATCTTTATAAGTGTATGCAACTTCATTAACAATGATTATGTGGATCATATTTAAAAGAGTAGTTGAAAACAAAGATAAGAATAAGGAGTTGGGAAAATGGATGTGTTTTTATT
>SNQJ01S0019012.1:174220-184919 GCA_010110895.2 Picea sitchensis | reverse complement strand
GTTTCACTTGGTTGTTTAAAAATTAATTAAGCAATTATAGTGACCAACAGTGTCTAGAATACCAAAAAATAAAAACAGAGCATAGACATCCAGCGAGACTGCTACAACCATTGCACATTCCTGAGTGGAAATAGGAAGTGGTTACAATTATTTTTAGTACAAAGCTTCCCAGTACAGTGAAGCAACACGATTCCATCATGGTGGTGGTAGATAAATTAACAAAGACAACACATTTTATTTATGTGAATGCAACACACAAGGCAACAAATATTGCAGATATCTACATGAAAGCAGTCTTTAGGATACATGGGGTGCTTAAGGTAATTGTTTCAAACAGAGATCCAAAATTCACATCTAATTTTTGGAAATGTTTGTTCAAAGGATTTGGAACGAACTTAAATCTCAGTACAACGTATCACCCAGAGTTAGATGGGAAAACAGAGAGGACTAACAGAATCATTGAAGACATGCTCAGAATGTATGTAATGGACCAACCATCAAAGTGGGAAGATTATATTCACTTAGTAGATTTTTCTTACAATAATGGGTATTAGACCTCATTAAAAATGATCCCATTAGGGGCATTGTATGGTAGGAAATGTAATACACCAATGAGTTGGGATAACCCAACAGACAAAGTTGTCATTGGACCAGACTTGTTAAAGGAAATGGAAGAGAAAATGACAAGGATTAGGAATAATTTAAAGGATACCTAGGATAGACAGAAAAGTTATGCAGACAAGAACAAGGTTTTTAGAGATTTTAAAGTGGGAGAACATGTTTTTCTAAAATTGAAAGGAAAAAGAAGTTTGTAAAGATTGGGTTTTTTCCCAAAGTTGGCAGCAAGATATTGTGGGCATTTTGAAATATTATAGAAGATAGGGATAGAACACGAAGGGGATTTCCGAATGGAACCAGTACGCATCCTGGACTGGAAAGTAAAGGTGTCCAAGAATAAATATGTAGGGGTGGTAAAGGTTCAATGGACCTACTACAGTCCTGAATATACATCATGGGAGCATGAAGAAACTATGGAGGAGGAATACCCACATTTTTTTGTCATTTTTGAAGGAAACATAAATTGAAAATGCAAGACTCTATTTTTGGGCGGCTAGAGTTCTGGAACCACATCTCAAAATTCTTGGTCACTTGCATTGACAACCCTAATAAAATAATGGTGCAAACCGATGGGCTAGGAATAATGAAGGGGGAACATTCCTTGGGTTAGCAGGTTGAGAGAAATATGATATTTTGGTTGGGACTATTGTTGGAGGGTAAAAATTGTAGAATTTTACTTTCTTTTATGAATATTGTAATGTGATGTAATTTTTTATATGTATTCATATTTTTGTTGTGCACCGAGGATGGTACACAATTGTAGGGGAGGGGGAATGTAACATCCTTGTTATAATCCCCAGTTTAATTAATGCATAATGTAGATATGAATGTGGTTATGGCCAAGCGATGTAATATGCAAATGTATTTTTTGTTTTTACATAAGTAATGTGACACCAGTTGCTAAGGGATATGGACAAAGATGGAGGATGAGTTTTCCAAAAGAGAAGAGAGTTTCTAAGAGGGGTCCAAGGGGTAAATTAACTATGGGTATTAATTCAACCCATTTTCCTTAATTTTATTATCATTGTGGATAACTTCTAATTTTTTGTTTGAGTGTATGAGAGCCCAATCATTAAAATCGTGTAAGAGTGTGGGTGCGAGAGTCACATCCCATAGTTATTGGAGAGCATGGGGGGTTGAAGTACAATCAACATTGGGTAGAGTGAGCAATCAATTGTCTTTGGAAAGTAGAGGAAATTCATAGGGGAAATTATAGGCAGTTGTTACACATTCAATTTTACATGAACAACAAGGGAAGAGAAGAAAAAAAAGCATTGGAGTTAGAGCAAGAATCCTGGGTAAATTTTGGAGCATGTTGGAGCGTTTTGGAGTGCTTTAGAGATGAATATTGAAGAGCCAGGTTGTCAGTACTGAAGAGTGAAATCTTGTGTGAGTTGCACAGTAACAACAGGTGTTTGTTGTTGTTGTTAGTAGTTTTCCTGGAAGTGAGTTCCCTTGAGTTCTCAATAGAGAGATTCCTAGATACTTGTGCCCGAGAGACCCTAATAAGTGAATGGGATGCTTGATGGACTGTTAGCAATGAAGGGGTGCATTCTCTGGGCTGGGAAGGTCAAGAGGAAGAGAGTTGGAGGAAATTTGGGATAGTTGTAGGATAAACTAGTGGGTTGTGGGATATTTGAGTTGTGAGAGGACAGTGAGAGACACCCTTTTCTTATGGATTACTAGCCCCAGGTTGGGGGTGACTTGTTGTTGATATTTGGAATAGTAAGTCTATGGTTGGGTGGAACATCCTTCCCAAGTAGCTGATTTCACAACTATTTTAAAAATATAAGTGTTTATATGTTTTCTCCTGAGTTAAGTTATGAGTTTAATTGTTGTGTGTTTTACTATGTGCACAAGGATGAATTATATGTTGTTGTGGTGAATTTATTAGTTTCATTTACGTTTTTAACTAGTGTGGACAATTGCATGAGCTTGATTGTCATGTTTTTTCGTAATTCAGTGTTTAAATGCATCTATTAATTGATTTTAGCAGTAACAGTAATGAGATTCTGATGTAGTGCTCAAATCGTCGTGCGTAGTACAAAGTATGTTGCGCATGCAAATTGTCTCAATGAGGAGAAGGAATTCATGTTAGATAGCATGATGTAGATGCATTAAAATAATTGGTATATGTAATGGTTAAATCTATGCATAATTCATAACTGGTAAGCTACGAGAATTTAGTTAGCAAAAAAAATAAAATTATGTGCATTTTCTACAAGTAATGTTCCTTGGTTAAGCTGGGGGACATTATAGTTAGAACAAGGGAATAATAGAGTATTAAGATGGAGTCTATGGCTTGATGGATGAATTTTAAATACAATATAAGCTAAGGAAAGACAATTGCATTGTAGACTTACTTAGTAGAGAAGCAAAAGATTTGGCTCAAGGAAATTGCAAAGAGATCAAGGTGATAATTAGAGAAGAAGGTTCTAGCAGTCGAACACCTCAACTGCCTTATCAAGCTCCATACAAATTTAATTGGGTTTTGGTTTGTAAATCATGTTAGTTAGTTTTTGTTTTGAATTTTTAGTTAAGTCTATTAGAGTAGTCCAACATCTGAATATATTTTGTATAAATGGGTCAATATTCATAAGCATGAGTCGAATTTATGGATTTTTAGGGAGTCTCCAAAGATATACCAAGGTGTAATATAGTTTGATCCATATATAAGTTAGAGATATATAGTCCTGCATGAACCGTGGATCACATACATAGATTATTGCCAAATCATGTTGTACATAAAGCATGTTCATAATGCATGGATCATCTTTGAATGTAATGTAGTATGCATAGAGCCTTGGACAACCTGGTTTTATGTGTTGATGCATAATTTCTTCCCAATAGATGAATATTTTAGCAATGTTCAAGGAAAATATTTCATCCTACACTTGCTTTCATAAATAACCGAGGCCACTAAGTCAGAAGCATGGTTTTGTTTTGGAATCATCTTTTGCGGAAGCATTTTACAGCTAATGAAACATGAACCTCTTGATCCACCATTGTATAAAGTCAAGAGTAAATTGTATGGTTTCACATGTGTCTCAGAAGATGAATTCCCACCAAGTATGATGGGATCACCTTTTTATCACTACTTTGATATTCTTCCTCTAATGGTCACTGCCTCACTATCTCCATATTCTGAGGATAGATATTGTACTTCATCTGACTAAAAGGGAGCATGATGGACCATGTATTATAAACGGAAAGTCTTGCTAGCTAACAATGGTGTTAACCAATTTCCATGGGATTACGTTAAAATATCCACTTTGTATCTTGTCATGTCGTCTGGAAAAGAAGGATGGGTCCCCTTATGTCTGAAAGGACTTTTATGGGACGAGATATTATATGGTTGTCCCCATATACCTCATCATCTCCAAAGGACAAATAAATAGAGTGTAGTTACTTTTGATCAACAATTGTAAGTTTATTGTAACATGATATCGGTTCATATATATAAAAGAATCATCCAGAGTCTCATTTGGGACATCGGGTCTGAAGAGAGAACAGGTCTGAGGGTTTTGAATATGAGTATAGTCTTCAAGTTTGTAAGCTAAAGTATGCTCTTGATCTTGCACATTCTATAATCTCGGTCAATCAAAAAAATAATTTCTTGCAATATAGTGTTGGTAAAATATTGAAGTATCCTCTAGACCTCGCACATTTATTTGATCTTGGTCTATTAGAAAATATCTTGTGTTAAGTAGTTATTTTAGATAATCTTTTCTAAGATTCTTAGAGAAACTAGTCAGTCCTGAGACCTTACATGGTCAAAGGATTTCCTGAATTTATAGAAGCTACGATCAATTCTTTACTCAGATAACATAAATCACAAAGACATAATAGTTGTGTAGAATGCTTGAAAATGATTATCTCTTTATTCAATTCTTTACTTAGATAACATAAATCACAGAGACACAATAGTTGTGCAAAATTCCTAAAATTGATTATCACATATATTAATATAAATGATTATAGAATGAGAACAAGGCAAATCAATTATGTACTCAGATAGCATAAATCATAGAGACGCAATAGTTGCACAAAATGCCTAAAAATGATGATGTCATATTAACATAAATGCTTACAGAATGAGTAGGAAGCTATTAAAAACTTCACTCAAAATGACACAGAGAACAGACATGAGGGTGCTCAATAGATAGACAAACTCCTAGATTTCTTGCCACTTTAGGTTCTCATAGAGAAGAAACGTCTCTGTGCACAAGCTTCTCAAAACTAACTATCGACTAAGACTCAAACTCGGACTCAGACTGCTCACTCCCAAAACTATGATGCCCAAATGATGAGAGGAGTATTTATTTTATAGGTTTTATAACCAGTAATCAATGATGAGGGAATTACAATACATAGTTAAAAGGTAATTGGCGCACAAGCCTCTCCCATAAGAGATCCCATCATCTGGCCTGACAAGCAAAGGAACGCATGCATGGACATGGACGAATGACCATCAATTGGTTGAAATAGGACAAATATTCCTACAGAACCGATTCGGTCACAGAAAATGATTGATTATATCATCCCTTAGAGGCTCGACCATGTGAGGACCAATTCACTAACTCTAGGACTTTAAGAAAAAGAGATGTTATAATTTTGTGTACCCTTAATTTTTAATAGATTTTGGGTCCACCATGCTTCAATCATGCAATCAATTGGCCTCAAGATATGCTAGGTGTAAGTTTCTTGTATTTAAAATATCATTTATGTTAGGATCAATATCAATACGATCTGGAATCATAGGAGGTAGTATGCAAAATCCTTGTCTGAAAGGTGAACATTGATGTTCACCCGGGCCAAAGTCTTCTAGGAACTTTGATTCAAACCAAGAAGAGGCATGCCACCATTTTTCATTGTTAGTAGGATCTTAAACAACCAGCTCCATAATAATATGCAAGAAGCCAATCTGAAAGTAGTACCAGTGATAACGTTTTTCTCCTTCATATAGGTCTGCACTGAGTTGCATGTATTTTTGAATTCCTTTAAGGCTGGGATTTGTGCAAGTTGAGAAGATGGCTAAAAAACAAAAAACCAGGAGGTTACAAGAAATGGAGCGATGACAAAACAATCAAATGCAATCCAAATTGACCTTCTATACTTAACAAGTTTGATAACCTCATAGAGATCACCAAAATTCCAACTACGATATAGACATTCCAATAATGTTTGACCAATATGAGGTTCATGATCTAGGATATGTACAGATAAATCATGAGACCTTACAAAATATCTATAGTTATTTTCTAAATCACAATTAAAAGACCATCTTTCTAAGATCCTAGGTAACTCTAGACTTTCTTTCATTGTTTGTACAAAACAATTCCAACATTAATTTCTTGCAGGCTAGCTCACTTGAGTCTGGCTCGCTTGACTTTGATTTTCCAATGTAGAGGCTTCATATGTTTCCCTTATGATTACATTCAGGCTCAATGTCTTCATTTATGCTTCTCTAGTTAACAAGTCTACAAGGCTATTTTCCTTGCCATGTTTATATTGAATATCAAAATCATAGCCATCTAACTAGAGGCTCCATCTAATGATTATCAAAATCATAACCATCTAACCAGAGCCTCCATCTAAAGATTCTATTGTTTCCTTGTGTTGGGTAGGTGTTATATTCTTTGCATGTGTGTGTGGGGGTGCGTTAGATTTGATGACTGCATTTGACGATCCTGAATTAAGGGATTAGGGTTTTGGTAGCTCCAAAATACCTAAAATATTATATTATATTATACTGTGAATACAATGAAGAGTTCAGAGGTGCAACACCAAGGAAGGCTAATTTTTTCCTGGTTAAGGGTTTCCAATGTAATTCTCTATGTACTATGTGTATGAGACATTGATTAATTTATGTTTCTCTTAGAATCTGTATGCATTGTTTTACTTCACAGGTTTAAAACTTACATATCGTATCAGAGCATGTTTTTGGCTTCATGGGAATGCCTTTATTACTGAGGGTTTGGCTCGGTCTTGATAGATCAATTTTATCTTGGGTCTGTGATAAACCCGTGTTTAGTGGGAGCTTTGTAGTGGTGATTCTTGTGTTGAAAGATAATGGCAAGCAATTCTAGAATCTAGATTGAGAATTTCAACGATAAAAAATTTGAGCTATGGAAGCTCAAGATGGAGGACCTCCTTGTAGATAAAGAACAATGGATCGATGTGGATCTCGGTACACGACCTACTGGTACATAACCTACTAGTATGCAATCTATCGGTATGTCGAAAGAAGATTGGGAGAATTTGGATAGAAGAGCAAGGAGTATGATTCGACTCTGCCTGGATGATTCAGTATTATTGAATGTGTTAGGAGAAATCTATGACCAAGGAACTATGGGAAAAGTTGGGGAATTTGTATAAGTCAAAGTCCCTGGTAAACAAGTTGTTTCTTCGAAAGAAGTTGTATCATCTTAGGATGAAAGATGGAGATTCTATGACAAAGCATCTAAATGCCTTCAATACTCTGGTAAGTCAACTTGGATCTGTTAATATTATGTTTGCAGAAGAAGATAAGTGTATTACTTTGTTATGTTCTTTTCTAGACTCCTGGGGTAATCTGGTTGTAGCAATTGGCAGTACCACTCAATATGCATTGAAGTATGAGGATGCAGTTTCATCCTTGTTATCAGAAGAGATGATGTGGAAAAACATGGATACTCATAACACGTATCCTTTATTTATAATAGGTCGTCCCAAAGATAGGGATACAAATAAGTCTTTGGGGTGGGGGGATCTAAATCTAAAGGTAGATCTAAGTCCCTAGGAAAATATTTGAGGAAATGCTGGAAATGTGGTAAATCTAGGAATTATAAGAAATATTGCAGGTCTAAGAAAGTTGATAAAGCAAAGGGATCTGATGATGCCTCTTCCATAGAGGTGAAAACCTCCACAAAAGAAGGAGATGATGTTTACCTGGCATCTACATGTACACATGCAAATCGTGATGTATGGTTGATTGAATTAGGTGCATCATTTCATATGACTCCTCACAGGGACTGGTTCAGTGAACATGAAAAGTATGATGGTGGTGATGTCTTCCTAGGAGACGACTCGATAGCCAAAATCATGGGACGTGGAAGGATTAAGTTGTTGTTGAAAGATGGGAGGATTAGAACTCTCCTTGGAGTTCTGCACATTCCAGATCTAGCCAAGAGCCTAATATCTGTAAGTAAGTTGGATGATGCAGGTGTGGATACTTTATTGGGAAATGGCACTTGTAATATGGTCAGAGGAGTAATGGTGATGATGAGGGGAGTTTGATGCAGAACTCTGTACAAGTTGTTGGGAAGCACTTATACTGGTGGGTGTAACAATTTTGTTGTCCTTGAGTAGCGAAATAAAGAGGACAAGATCCATACTGTCCCTGGAAAGAATACCATGTTATGGCATAAAATATTGGGACATATTGGAGAAAAGGGCCTTTGAACACTACATGGTAAAGCTATGGTTGAAGGTATGTTTAATTGCACCCTGGATTTTGATTTCTGTGAACATTGCATATATGGTAAACAAAATTGAGTAAGATTCCCTTCTAGTGCTACAAGAGCAAAGGGGATCTTAGAGTTGATACAGAGTGATGTGTTTGGACCTGTGCATGTTCCATCACTAGGTAAATCTGTGTATAATGTTTCATTCATAAATGATTTCTCAAGGAACACATGGTTTTAATTTCTTAGGAAGAAATCTGGGGTATTTGATAAATTTAAAGAGTTTAAGGCTTTGGTAGAAAATCAGACAGAGAAGAAAATAAAGGTGTTGAGGACAGATAATGGTGGAGAATTCTGTGGGAATGAATTTGAAGAGTTCAGTAAGAAGTGCGGTATAACAAGGCAGAAGACTACTCCATAAACAACTCAACATAATGGGGTTGCAAAAAGGATGAACATGACGTTGATGGAAAAAGCAAGGAGCATGCTCAGTGGTGTCGGGTTAGGACATGAATTTTGGGTAGAGGCAGTGGATACTACATGTTACCTGGTAAACAGATCACCCTCATCAACGTTGGTGGACAAAACTCCGCATGAAGTATGGACTGATAATAAACCCTCTCTTGAACATCTCAGAGTGTTTCGTTGTGATGTTTATGTACACATCCCAAAGGAAAATAGGAGTATGTTGGATAATAAAGCCGAAAAGTGTATCTTTATTGGTTATAAAGGTGGTATGAAAGGTTATAAGCTCTGGAACCCAGAAACTAAGAAGATTGTTTACAAGTGAGATGTTGTTTTTATATAGGCTAAAGATGTTCCTAAACAAGAATTCCTACCAAAGCAATAAGAACTTGAGAAAATAAAGTTTGAGTTGGATGATGCAAAATCTGAATCAACGAAAGAAGATGAATAAGAAGAACAAGAACCTCATACTCCAATATTGAGGAGATCAATGAGGGAAAGAAAGAAACCATGAAGGTATATTCCACCTGATTTTCATGCTAATTTTGCTTTATCTATTACTGATGATGACCCTAGAACTGTCAAGGAAGCAGTGAATTCAGAGGATAGTAAACTATGGAAGAAGGCCATGGTTGAAGAGATGGATGCCTTAGATAAGAATGAGGCATGGAATCTAGTTGAGTTGCCAACTGAAAGAAAGGCCATTGGCAACAAATGGGTGTTTATGAAGAAGTTGAATGCAAAAGGAAAAGTGGAGAAGTACAAAGCTTTGTTAGTAGAAAAAGGTTATTCCCAAGTAGAGGGAATTGACTTTGGTGAATTTTTATATGTTGTTGTTGCTTTTGATTTTGAAGTAGAACAGATGGATGTGAAGAAAACATTCCTACATGGGGATCTGGAAGAAGAACTATACATGAAGCATCCAGAAGGATTTGCAGTGAAGGGAAAGAAAGAGCTAGTATATAAGCTAAAGAAGTCACTATATGGTCCGAAGCAATCACCTATGATTTGGTACCAAAAGTTTGAAACATACATTATTGGACTGGTATTTGTGAGAAGTAGGGACGATCACTATGCATATTCCAAGCAAGTTGGTAATCACTTCATTTATGTAGTGTTGTATGTCTATGACATGTTGCTGGTAGGAAATAACATGGATATTATCAAGGAGGTGAAATCGCAAATATCCTCCAAATTTGACATGAAGGATCTCGACATTGCTAACTTCATTATGGGAATGGAGATTAAAAGAGATAGTGCAATCAACAAACTCTGGTTGAATCAGAGAAAATATGTTGAGATGATTTTGTAGAAGTTTAATATATAGGAAAGTAAACCAGTCAAGGTTCCTATTCCTATAGGTGTAAAGTTATCTGCAGATCAGTGTCCCAAGACACATGAAGAGGAAGAGGACATGTCCCATGTTCCATATGCTAGAGCGATTGGCAGTTTGATGTATGCAATGGTCTGTACTAGACCGTACATTGCACATGTAGTGGGAGTTTTGAGCAGGTATATGTTAAAACCAGGGAAGGAGCATTGCACAACAATAAAGAGGGTTTTCAGGTATTTGTGTGGCACTTCTAGCTATGGATTGTGCTACCAAGGAAGACTAGGATTAGACAGAGTGTTGGAAATACATGGGTTTGTTGATACAGACTACGATGGAGATATGGATCACAAAAGATCTACAAGTGGGTATGTGTTTAACCTATTTGGAGGAGCAATCAATTGGACGAGAAAAAGATAGGATGTAGTGTCACTCTCAACTACAAAAGCTTAATACATGGCAACCACTCATGCAAGCAAGGAAGACGTATGGTTATATAGATTGTGTTCAAGTATTGGGTTGGTACAACAAGTAGTAAGGTTAGATTGTGACAGTCAAAATGCGATCTTCTTGATAAAGAACCCAACTTATCATTCAAAGACAAAGCATATTGATGTTCGATATCACTTTTTGAGAGACATGGTTGAAGACAAGAAGGTGTTGTTGGAGAAGGTTAACACTTTGAAGAATGTTGCAGATTCATTGACAAAGTCGATGAGCTCCGAGAAGTTCTCCTGGTGTAGAGAAATAATGGGAATTGATGCCCTAGATTGTTGACTATGTAATCTTGTGACCCCGTGTATGGAAAGAAAAAAACAAGTGGGAGAATGTTGGGTAGGTG